>JACDJE010000524.1:0-18701 GCA_016647715.1 Pavo muticus | reverse complement strand
CCCCCCCCCCCGCCCCATTTAGACACTGAAAAGCCTTTATCAGTGCCTCTAAAGAAGCCTTTAAAGCCTTCTCTTCTCCAGACTGAACAGCCCTAACTCTCTCAATTTGTCCTCGTACAGGAGGTGTTCCATCTCTTGAATAATTTTTGTGGACTTCTGGATGCACTCCAACTGGCCCATGTCTCTCCCATGGTCTCATGCCGAGGACTCCATATCTGGATACAGTACTCCAGCTGAGGTCTCACCAGCACAGAGTAGAGGGGCAGGATCACCTCCCTTGACCTGCTGACCATGCTTCCTTTGATTCAGAATGCAAACCATGCATCAATTAAGGAAATTGCCTTATTCCTCACTAGGGGATCCTCTCAAAAGCGCTAGAGTAAATACATATTGATGTGGAGCCAAGACTATACATTTCAGCAACAGTGTCTCTGTATGTACCGCAGATGACAGAAGTTATTCTTTGGGAAACAGATGTAAAAGAAGCAACAATTTTCCTGAGTACTTCTAAACTAATAAAGTTGCAAGGTGTCCTTTCGGCTAAAAAGTATTTTACTGAGTAGCATCTCAGCTTCCTAGCCCGCTTTCCCTTTTCAAAACTCAAAAACAGCATCCTTTTGGTCAAGTGCAGCTTGTTGCTCTCACAGAGAATATAAGCTTATTAAGATTTCTTAGAAGCAGTGTTGCAGGCACAAGTGAATCGAGTTGAGAACCTTTCTCTGGGTGCTACTAAGCTCACCAAAGTTAGACAAAAAACAGAATAAAAAAATAAGACAGCCAAGTTATTTATGTCCAGCTCTCCATGCCAAAGAGATAATTTAGTCATCAAGTCTTGGGTTCCTATTCCTGACAATTCCACTATAAAGAATTCGGGGCGGTGAAAGGTGGGCATGGAAAACAACTTTAGAGGAATCCAATATTGGTAATATTTCTAACACAATTTCTGTGTACTCTGCCATCAACTACTCTGGCATCAACATTTCTTTGTAAGCTAAGACATAAGAATAATTGAATAAACTAAACCCCTAAACGAGAAGAGGAAAAGACTTAGGCATAAATTGTTCTTAAAATAAGAGAAATGCAGAACACATTTATGCAGTATTTTACTTTCAAACAACAGCTATAAAAATATATTTCTCTTTTCACTGACTGTAGGTCTTGCTGTAAGTTATTAAACAAGCACAGAAACTATTTCTTATGGATCAGATGGTAATTCTCTTGAATGAAAAGAACGAGCTCACAGCAAAACGAAGAATTTGGCCTTATGAGTATATGTCCACAGTATAGACAAAGCCATTCTCATGACAAAACACCTGTAGAAGATATGATGAACTGGATTCCATTCTCATTTATTATGCACTTGATGAAATAACTAGTTCTCCTATTTTACATCTTCAGTTATTTTTCACTGTCTACTCATTTCTTTCACGTGTGTCCTTTTTTTCCCTGCATTTATATTCTCTTATTCTGCATTTTTCTGGAGGTAAGTTAGTGTAGATAAGAGAGTTAACTCAACTTTTTTAGTCTACTTTGTAGAAAAATTAAGGTTGGAAAAGAACTCTAAGATCATCTAGTTTAATACTGCCCACTAAACCAATACTACCTTAATACCGCAACTACATCCAGCCTGCCAACGATTTGATAAGATTTGTGTTCTGCAATAGTTTTGGCTCTGTGCACAAGAAGGTCATCCGAAGCCTTAGGAGAACGGTGAGAACCATTATTACAGCATATCTCATTGCAGCAGCTATTTTTGTAACCTACCTCCTGTGTGTGTCAGGATGTGATATGCATTTCAGTTGTATCGTTTATGTAAACACTATATTTTTAAAGTATAGTCGGAACACATGCTTCAGTTATATCATGATAAGAACACTGCAATTTGGTATGGCCGAGAAAGTGCTCTATGTGCTTTTTTAAAGCAGTGATTTTTGTCTCTTTCTAATCTAGATCTGAGAGACACTCTCAGGCAATAAGCTCTACCCCGGCAAGGATCTTCGTGAAGCAGCACGCTTTTTTCGCAATTGCAATGATGGACTCACACCCTCTTGTGGCAAAGAAGATGTGTGCCATGTCAACACACTGTTATGTACCTTTTTCACCATATCTCTTGTTTACTAATTGGTTGACCATCCCAGGTTCACAAATACTAAGGAATATTTCCATACTAACTCTGTTAACAGCCTGTTGTTTTTAAGTATATTTTCTATTGCTCTATGGAGATAAGATGGCTATATTTCTAAAGGTATAACTTTCTTTTTCTCTGAAGCAGCCGAAGCAGCCATTTTATAATAAAGTTATAAGTGTTCTTAAGGGACTATACTTTGATATTAGATGATTGTGCTTTTGTATACCTACCCTTCAGAGTATTGATATTTTCCCCCAACTTAGTGTAATCTGCAAACATACTCGATTCCATCCTCCAAATCGTCAGAAATTATATTAAACAAGACTGGGAACAATACTGACCCATGGGGATCAACATTAATGACTGATTGCTTATTGGATTTAATTTATTTCGCCAAAACTCTATGAGCCCAGCCATCCAGTCAGTTACAGGTGCAGGAGGCAAAGGGACGGGGCCAGACTCTTTTCAGCAGTGCGTGGGAATAGGAAAAGGGAAAACGGCCACAAACTGAAGCATAGGAAGTTGTGCACAAATGTGTGACTTCTAGAATTTCTTCATGGTAATGAACAGACTGCACATAGAGGCTGTGGAGTTTCCTTCTCTGGAGACACTGAAGCCCCGTCTCTACGTCTACTTGTGCAATCTGGTCACGGAGCCTGCTTTGGCAGGGGGTTTGGACTAGATGATCTCTAGTGGTCCCTTCCAGCCCCTACAGTTCTGTGATTCTGTGATTCTCTGATTCACACGTCTGAGCCGACCTGTAATTCGTGAATCTTCCCATTTCTATCACCTTCCCCCAATGCACGACAATAACATGTTTTCCCATGCTTATGACTCTGTGTGATCCATCTATGAATAACATTTCTTCTACACCTGAAGGTACATTCTGCAGATATAACCTTATTTCTGTTTAGTAATTTATTAGGTCAAAAATTATGTTCCGTGTCTACAGCATCTTCCATTCGCTTTGTTAAGAAAGATGCAGAATTTACGATAGCATCAGAGATAATAGTTAAATCATGTTTAACATGATAAATGCTATATCATATTGCCTCGTATTTAGGTATTCTGGAATCCGTCAGCCATCTCCCGTGCTCTTGAGTGAAAACTGCATTTACCTGATGAGGAGTAACAATTAGTTTCCCCCTGAAGGTTAATTACCTGCTTTGTCCCACCAGGAGGGAAGATGCTGCTACTGCCTGAGCACACTACGGCCATCCTAGAGATAAAACGTATACTAAGTTTGAAAAGAATGCATTCATTATTCTTGCCAACTGTGAGAAACAAGTGTCACAACAGTCACTACATTTAGGTCCAAAGCGCTGCCGCTATATTGTCCTTGTGAACAGGCTTGCAGGGAATTCTGCGTGGCTCCGGTTTCTCTGGGAGCAGGAGTTTTTTTACAGCTTTGTCATTGTGGATGGTCAGCACTGTGCGGCATAATCGACATCAGATACTGTTTTTTCGGCGATGTTGTGACGCCGTGTCTGGAGAAAGGCAATTGCACGGCAGATCATGTTCGTTCACGAGATGGCATGCCGGTGGGGCTTTCGGAGCTTCGCAGTCCGTCTTGCCCGAGCCTTGCCGTATCGGCGGCGCTAGAGGTCGGCCCAACACTACCGATCTTCCCCACATGGGCTGGTAGCGGGTTTCGGAGAGCGCTGCTGCCGAGAGAAAATGCAAGCTGTGGCCCAGGATCGAGCTCACCCGCAGTGCGTGGATCCAAGCAGTTGTAAACCTTGTCACCTCGCCACTTTTGCTCTGATGTTCCTTTCGGTCCCACCACGTACTTTCAGAGCTGGAAGGCAGGAAGCACTTCCAGTGTAGCCAGATGTTGTGTACTCCTACTAGGTAACAAATCCACTCACGGATGTCGAAGGAGACACGGTGGAAGCAGTGCAACCTGGACGTGCTCTTTTGACTTGGGCTCGGGCGGCATCAAACACAAAAGCCTGGCTCCGCTTATCTACTGTACCCTTTCAGGGTATGAGATGTTCTCCGCCCCTGATGCACAAGTTTTTCGCCACGTTAGAATGGGGCACCTATAAGACTGAAGAAAATTCCCTCTACTCTGTGCTATAATAATGGCACTCAGCCATAATAATGGCACAGTAATGGCTTGCTCGTTTTGCTTTTATTGGCTGTGTTGGGGGACAAACTTCTTGCAGAAGACAGCATTTAGCCCATCAGAAGTGGAACTCAGCTCTTTGCTGAGTTTGCCACACTGGCTTGTGTGGCAGCCTTAAGTTGGTCAAGAGCTCAGTAGAGTGTTTTTTAGCTAAAAGATAACTTCTCTCAGAGAGAGAATCACTGCAAGATTTATAGTTAGATCGCTGAAAGAAGGAAGNAGAATGGGGCACCTATAAGACTGAAGAAAATTCCCTCTACTCTGTGCTATAATAATGGCACTCAGCCATAATAATGGCACAGTAATGGCTTGCTCGTTTTGCTTTTATTGGCTGTGTTGGGGGACAAACTTCTTGCAGAAGACAGCATTTAGCCCATCAGAAGTGGAACTCAGCTCTTTGCTGAGTTTGCCACACTGGCTTGTGTGGCAGCCTTAAGTTGGTCAAGAGCTCAGTAGAGTGTTTTTTAGCTAAAAGATAACTTCTCTCAGAGAGAGAATCACTGCAAGATTTATAGTTAGATCGCTGAAAGAAGGAAGATGCAAATTTTTTTTGAGTGGGACAGTGAAAAGCATGCAAGAGGTAGTTGAATCTACACATAAATTTTTTCTTTTACACTCCCTTTTTTCGAAGAGTGATGGGTGTATGTAGGATGAGGGGAAGTGACAGCCCTACAAATAGAATTTGGTTATAGCTACCAATATTTATTGCAGAGATGTTGCAAGTAGTATGAAGCAGATATAGCCTTGAACATGGTGTATCCTTTTCAAGCTACAAGCAGCATGATCACACAAGTGCAACACTCCTTGTGCAGTACAGGGCTAGAAATTGGCTTCATAGATTCTCAGTTGATGCTCATCAGCACTCGGAACTGTACTAGACTAGACTTGGGTTGGCTGTAACACCACTGTTACTCCATTCCCCCTCTCTATTGTGCCAACACAGCGATCATCAGAGCATTCTTGCCAATGGTCACACTACAGTGACACAGATGTCAGTTCCTCCATCTGTGATGCCTCACAGATAGCGCTGTCTCCGAACTCCTGCCCACTGTGCCAACATTTCATGGAGTAACAAAATATGTAAAACAAATTCCTTCTTAAGCACATCAAACTGTATAACTGTAAGACTATACAAGCGTAACAGAACCTGTGAGAATGTTAAAAAGAAAATTTAGAACGATTGGTAAAGTGAAGGTTTGGATCACCACTATTGTTTACAGAGAAGTCTCATACCCAGCACTGTGGGGTAACCACACAGGTCCTTGGGTTTGTGTCTTTTATGGTCTCCTTTGCACATGCTAAGTCTGTTATTTCTTTGGCCTTCAAGAGGGGGTTTGGGAGGGACTACGCTTGTGCACTTCTCTTTCTCTTCCTGTAAGTTATTCTCAGTAAGGTGAACTGCAAATTGTTCTTAGTCTGGATTTAGGGGGATAAATAAAACCAAGATTTTGAGACCTGAAGCTGCATGTTAAGGTTTGGAGCGAGATTGGTAGCCTATATGAACTGGGTCTATTCCACTGAATATAGCATTGGCAACAAACAGGAGGAGCTAGAAGCCATTGTGAAGCAGGAAATGTACGACATTCTTGCCATTGCTGAAACATGGTATTGTGCTTCAGTGACCATCGTAAAGGACAGGCAAGGAAGCAGGATTAGTGGAACGGTTCTGTATGTGCTGGCTGTTTTTGTCTAGTGGATCTCACCAGTGATCATCTTAAAGAAGCTGGGTCTGCCAAAAGAATAAAGAGACAGATGAAGCACTGTATAAGCATTTAGCAATAGTCTTGCAATTTCTAGCCCTAATTCTTGAGAGATACTTCAAATTATCACGCTTTAGCTAAAATAAAATATAACAGTCTATAAACATCATAGGACAACCCTGGAGTGTATAGTAGATCACTTCCTAACGCTTCTCTTAAGAGAGCCTATCAACGGAGGTGCCCTGCTAGGCTTGCTGTTTGTGAGTAGAGAAGTTAGTCGGATGCAGTCTTGGCCATAAGAAATGTAAAATTATTTACATCCTGATTACTGGTGAAAGAAGAAATCGGGGCGTCAGGAGAACTGCTACCCTGGTCTTCTGAAATGCTCACTTCGGACTGTTTATGATGTGCACTGAGAGGTTCTCTTGGAGCCAGTCCTGAAGGTCACATGAAATGTTCATGCGCCCAAATCATGTTTTAATCTAGTTGTATCTGTCACAGTTGTATGGAAATAAAATTGGAAGCTTTCCTTTCCGAACAACTGCAGGCCAAGAGTCATGTTCCTCGATGTAGGCGCAGGCAAGCCAAAAGTTTTGGACAACGATGTGTTAAAGGAACAGATGCCAACTATCTTGTATCTTTGAGCTGAATTTCATTACTGTTCACAAAAATACCCAAAAGACCCATAGGAGGATTCTGTCTTTGCATAATATGCTGTAAATTAACAGCTTACTACATATAGTTAAAGTTATCCAGAATTTTATGACACTGCAAGTGATTACCATAAAGTGCACAATAATACTAATTATGTCTGTAATCGGTAAATATCACAAATTTACACTTATATCTGCATTTTCCATAAAAATCTGTTTTCCACAAATGTAGCTAGTGATACTGATATTATTTAAAACACAATTTTTTATACACGCTTGCTTTATTTGAAATTTTATCATTTCTAGATAGAAACACATTCTATTGAAATTTGAAAACGAGAATAACGAGCTCAGATTTACAGGGTAGTATAGGAGAATTTATAAATAGTCCCCTGTTCAACAGAAAACCACGTAATTTTTTTTAGACATCAATTTTGACTGATTTTTGCTTTAGAAAATAAAAGCTGTTGTTTAATCAACTAAAAGAAAAAGAAAAAAAAAAGTGATCATAACAATATACACTGAACTCAATTACTCGACACCTGCCAACCAAAACTCAGTCAATCCCTGAAAAGCGACGCAACACCAATCAACTCCCCACATCTTTATGGACCTCTAGAGGTATGACACCATGTGGTATTGAAATCATTATGTAAATTACGTAAATTATTTAAATCAGTTTAGTTGTCCTGACTCAGCCAAATGCTTGCACTTCTCCTTGCCCAGATGCTGAGTCATCATGGTGGAGTTTCTTCTCTGGTGAGCATCTCGGCCCAGCAAAATCATCACAGAATAACAAACAAAACTCCGGCGTGCTATCAACACTGTCTCGGTTGAAACCAGGACACTGCTTTACGCAGTGTATAAATTGCGTGTATTGGTGTTTTGGGGGCAGAGAGAAGCTTTCTGTACCATGGGAAGAACCTGAGCCACTGATCTTTACATCAAGTTTACGTAAGAAGTAATACGAATTTCACTCATTGTAGAACTCACATAATTCATCATGGGCAGAGAATCCAGATCCCTCCAGACTTCGGGGCAGGGCTCCAGAAGCTGGAGTTTGTGGTCAGTTTATGATCCCTTAAGAAAGAACGTTTCTTAAACCTTCCGGAACATACATTTAAATTATTTAAGTTTTTATGAGAGATGCTATGTATCTTGGCCATTGGCAGCTCCAATTCTTGTGTGTTTGCTTTTGCTTCCTTTTATCCATCAGTTTTACACGATAGGGTTTTGGTAGTAGTGGGCTGCTGCGGATGCTTTTGTGAGTAGAGCTCTACTGCTTCTCCATGTCAGATTAGAATGAGCTCCGTCAAGATGCCTCAATAAAGGACCTGCTGCTGGCTGGAGCTGAGCAATGAGTGATACTGATTTTACATCTGGGAGAACAGATTTTAGCAAGGAAAATACTGTTATGTGCGGAAGAATGGCTGAAGGAGCAAGGCAGCCATGACTCGCTGTACGAGCAAAATCTCTGCGGCAGCACAGAAGGCATCATGCTGGAAAAATACTGTGAGAACAGGATAGTGGAGGAGTGCAGATAAGGGTCACTGTGGCCTCGAAGCTAGAAGCAGATGCAAGACAGGGAATTTGTGTGTGCATAAGCTGGAATGTATACACCCCTCCTGTGCTGTAAGTATGAGTAGCTGATGTAGCAATGAGCGTTAGTAACCAATCAATAAGATATGTAGCCAATCGGGCAATGCCAAGTATACTCTCTTCCTTATAAATGGATTGCTCTGTTTAGAATAAAGTGAAGCTTTTACTATTCATATTGAGTTTGTCATGCTTCCCCGCGCGCTGGACACCCATCCCTGTTGACTCCGCGGCAGTTATGACTAAGTATATGGGAGAGATGAGAAAAGGTCAGAGAAAAAGAACAGCATCCACCCGGATCAGAGCTGAAGAAGGTCAGGATGTCTTCATGCACAGAACAGAAGGTCCCTTGCATCCTATAGACAGGCCCATCGTAGAGAAAGCTGTCTCCAAGCAGCCCTTAGGCACCACAGTGAACATATGTCCACCTGTGTGGCATGAAGGGAGCCTCAGCCCATAGAGTGCCAATTCAGGAGCAGACTTAGAGACAGTACAACATATTGTCTGAGCAGCAGAGAGTATCTGGAAGACGAGGTGGTCTGACAGGAGCTGCTTAACATGGGAAACCCATTCTGGAGAAGTCTGTCACTGGAGACACACCCTGTGATATAGGGAGAGGTTACACGTGTGTGTGCTTACTCCAGCAGGTACCTTTTGGTTTCCCTCGAAATGTACTAAGGCAGTGCCTGCTGATGGTGAACTTAAAGCTACTACTCCTAGACTAGTACTCATGGACTGCCGGTTTGTGAAAGCCCAAGTCTTATCATTTTTTAGAGGACCACATCCTACGAGAAGAAACCCATGTTGCTGCAGGAGAGTGACAATGAGGGAGCAACTGAGATGAAGAATTAGTGACTGATCACAAATCCCTTTCCCTATTTCTCTGGTCTACTTGAGGTATGCAAATTACCTGATCCATTGGTATGTCCAATTCTCTCTTAGCTTTTGATTACTTTGGTGCTGCGCTTTGCTTCTCTGATTTGTTTCTCTTCTTACAGCTCTTTGGTTTTTTTTCCAGCTGAAGCCAGGAATGTCTAGTTGGATTTTGGAAGCTTCTTCTTAGCCTTCAAGCATTTATTTCCCCTCAGAAGGAGGAAGTAGAAGATGGTAGGGAATGTTGTTTTACCTTTTCTTTTACTTCTCAGTTTTCTAGTGTGTTATCGCTACGCGTTTAATTATACAATTCTCAGTTACGCTACGTGTACATGAAAGTGATTATTTTCGTTGCATGATCTCATCCTTATCTCAAACTATCCCTTTTTCTCTCTGAGGTGAAAAAATGTGTTAAAGGTGCTGCTGCTCTGCATAAGCAACAAATGTGAAATGCCTATTTCCACTGAATGAACATCTTTACCAATGTTCTGTGGAATCCTCTGAATGGTGGAAGTATGTCAGGCAGTGGGCTGCTCATAACAGTTATGAAGCCAGCTAGAGCCACTTCCAGCAGCATCTGACCCTCTGCTGTACTGCTACCCAGTGCCTTCTGCTGCTCATTCACTGGCCGTCCGTGCCCAGAATGGTTCAGTATTGCACAAGACACATGTTTAAGGATTGTTGGAGTCTGCGTCCATTATAATTGTTACCATCATCATCCTTATAGTCAAAACTAGCACCGCTCTACCTTTAAAGTAGAACGCCAGAGTAATCCCCTCAACAGTGGGTTATGTGCATTGCTGAAATCATCACTGCCCCTTAGGTCTGGCTACAGAGCTTACTGCAGTCACAGCCTGATTTTTTAATCTGCTACTAACTCAGGCTGAGGCAAGACGTGCAGTCGGGTCAAGTAAGCACGGAGGAGAGCCTGGTCTCGTGACCTTGCCAGGGGCAAAATTTATCTCCTCTCAGAACACGAAGTCCCCTGGGACTGTTCTCTTCTGGGACAGGTATCCGGAATTGCAGCATTAACTCTTTAACTGCCAGTGCACTTACATGATGTTAAGATGTGTCAAACCCAAAAACATAAAACCGTGACAGAATGTCACACAATCATCTTGGAACTAACAAGCAAACAAACTAGGAAATAAACAAATAAAGAGCTCAGCCCAATAGGTCAAAATAGTCTGAGTTCATCTTGCATTAAAAGGAGATCACAGGAATAGTGGAATTCTAGCTCCAGAAATGATGACCAAAACTGAACAGGGATATGATGAGGTAGTCTGAGTATGGCGCTATATACCTGAGAGGAAACACTGTGGGATGCCTCGAGGCAGACATGTCTTTGTGTTGCTGAGGGGAAACGTTCCAGGGAAATTTGAGTCATTCAGAGCAGTGGTGCTATTGTGGAGCCCCGACATGGCCATGGCTGTGAGGCACTGTGTTTTAGCTGGGAAGCAATAATTTTCTTCAGAATTTCTAGTATTATGCAGTATTATCAGTTTTGGTATTGGTTCGAGAAGAAAAATCAATTTTCAGAATCCATCAATGTGTACAGCTTTTTGCTAAGCCATCGTCATTTAAAGAGTAAGGTCCAAGGAAACGGGGGGATCAGAATTAGGACATTTTACCTGAACTGACAAAAGGGATATTCCATATCATATGACGACGAGTGGGAGAAGTTTTTAAGGCAGTTGGACTTCATCCCACTCTTTTACACTTCAGTTGCTTGCTAGAAGGGCATTAGTTGGTGTGGTAAACAACTACTAGTGCACCATTTGTTATTTACATTTATTTATATTTATATGATTGTAAATGTTTTCCTTTTCTTTTCTCTATCTTAGTAAATAGTTTTATTCATACCAAAGTTCTATTTTATTTTTAATTCACTTTCCTATCTCTTTGGGAAGTGGGACAGGGAGCGAATAACTGTATGATGCTTAGCCACCTGCCAGATTAAACCACAGCATATTGAGAGGGAATACGATGATCTAGTCTGAGTTAGCCACACTAAAACATGTCTGGCTGTCATATCAAGTTAATCTGAAATGGACATGGCTGTATGTCTCTTAGGAATACATGGTGTGGCACGTTGAGTTAGGCACTGCAGAAGGCTGCTGAGGGAGAAGACATGGCAGTGCATTCACAGTCGGCCATGGCTCTATGGCATGTTCATGTCTGTGTGTTTCTGAGGTTAAACATGGCAGGGTTTTCTGAGGCTGTCATGGCTGGGTATTTCTATGAGCAACCTATGGCTGCACATCACTGAAAAACAAGGCAGGTTTTTCGTAGGAGGCTGCGTGTTTCTGAGGGGAAGTCTTGCAGTGCTGAGTCAGAGCTGCATGTCACTGAGGGGGAACACGATGGATTGCTGACAGAGCCATAGCTTTGTGTCGCTGAGGGGCATTTTCAAAAGTATACCTGGGAAATAGTTCCAAAATTATCTCAGCTGAATTTTGGAAGGAACGGAGACTTCTCTGACTAAAGACAACGATCATGCTGTGTATAAGTAATGGTCTTAAGCAAAGGGCATATTTAAGCAGTGGGCATAATTTTACGGTTAGTTTTCTTTTTGTGTGTGTGTGTTTTTCTATTTTTTACCTACTCATGTAGAATTTCCTGAGTTTGGATTTAAAAAGTTACTGAAATGAAACTTGTGACAGTAGAATCTCCCATGAGCGCTTCACAGGCATTCACCGAAATGCATAAGCTGTCCACGTACAAATATTTCACTCCCAGAATCTCTTTGTTTTTGAGAATAAGTATAAAGTTTATGGTCTTTTTCCATCAGTATATATTTGTTGTTATAATAAATATTATCTTTATACATTCTTTTGCTTTACTGGACAATTCCAGCTAAAATAACTCCAGTAAGAAGCTGAGTCCCAGGGATCTCTACCAGCAATGACTCAAAAATATATTTTCTCTGAACCGCTATGAGCAGTATTTTCCCTTCTATTATTGAAATGTTTAGGAAAAGACACCCAATTGAGTTCTTATTATTTCTTCTTTCCTTAATAGTACAGATAGTACTTTCAGCTTTGAACTTAACAGTCTTCTTCCCTGTGGTAATGACCAGGCTGTATAGAGAAAGAAATATTCAAAACTGTCAAATAAAATGCTATTTTCTGTAATTCAGATCATTAACATTACTTTTCAGTATTTTCTCAACTTCAAAGTTCATTTTGGGGAAATTTTTCCTTGAAAGAATCTGGGAGACAAGCAGATCTTAGAAGACGCTTTTCTCCTCAACACAAAATACATTCATCAATTTCAGTGAATGAGTTTGCAAAAGGGGTGGATGTCTCGCTCCAATTTTTAGGAGGGGGAGGAGGTTCTTTGATATATGTATATCTAACGTGAGATTATGAAACAACGGTTCAAATGTTTGTCCGACCAGTTTATTACAGATCTTAATCAAGCAGGGAGATGGAGAAGGGGAGGTCGGCGACTATTACAAATCAGAGTGATGGGTAAGGGAAGACAGGTGATAGGAAAGAAGCAAGAATTACGTAAAGCAGGGATAGTCACTGTTGGAAATATCCAAATAATTTTTCCAGGACGGTGTCTCCGATAAAGCAGATTTTATCGCAATTGCAATGGCGGGCCTCCTGCAAACAGGAGAGCCCACGGAAAACAGCGTTACATCTTTTATGCTCTTTCACCCAACGCTTATCTCTTTCACCCCTAGTTCCTCACTGGCTGAGTACTTCAGGTTTACAATCTTCTCGACACTTCACTAGACACACGAACACATAAGTCTTAACATAAGTCTTTGCTGGCCAAGCATAAACCCCTAATTATTTAATTAGCTTCTGACACTTACTCACTCCACACTTGGCCATTGTTTTGGAAGTCTGCTCATCCTTGCATAGAGATAAGCTTGGAAGGAGGATAGAAAGGAGTATCTTGGAGCCTGCCTGTGACATCCTGACCTTCCCAAAGGACGGGACAGTCCTGCTTTGTGTAAAGGCCCTGGCTCCTTTGAAACTTGTTAAATATGTTTTACTTTTGCTAGCCTAAGGATCAACCTCACGATATGTTTTCCAGTTCAGAACACTATACCCACACTGTTTACAACATTTAAAATCTATTGCAAGATATTGCAATAATCATATTGCAATCTATTGTAAGAAACTGAGTTTGTCACATAATTCAGCAACTGTGTTTCTAAAATATGTTACTAATACGTATATGATATTTCTACTTTTCACATCAGCTATTTATAAGGACAAGCTACAGAATACAAACACATTACATTCGACTTCTTTAGATCAGTTTCCCTTTTCAATATCCAATGCAGAAACAACATTCCATTCCCACAGTCACCACCAAGGTCCAGTGCAGGGGAAAGCAGAAAGAGACAGAGCAAGTCCAAGAGGAAGAAGAAGGTATCATGTAGCATTCCCAGGAGAGTCCTTAAGCTGGCAGTCATCACATTGTGAGGCATCTGGAGTCAGACACCTACGTATTTGGTTGTTGGTCTTTTTTTTATCCTTCTTCTTCTGCCAACATGGCATTCCTGGGCACATCAGTGCATGCTATGTGAAGGATAAGCCTGTTCAGTTACTCCAGCCACGCCAGATTATTAATATGAAGCAGTATAGACTCCCAGGAAGTCAAGAGGAAATAACTGGAACAATAAAAGAATCGGAAAAAGTAGGCGTAGTAAGGCCAACACACAGCCCCTCTAACTCCCCTATGTGGCCGGTCCAGAAACCACGGTCAACCCACTGGTTCACGCAGCGAATATTCCTACTGTCCTGGACTCACTGAGTAGGGAGTTAAAAACGTAATATTGTGTTCTAGACTTAGTTAAAGCATTCTTTAGTATTCTCATACTAAATACCAAGAATACCAAAATCAATTTGCATTCACATACAGTGGACCTTTCAGGTCTTACCTGGAGCGTAAGTACATTCACGAACTTACGGCCATGATTTGGTAGCCCGTGACTTGGTGGGGTGGGATAAACCAGATAATGTCAAATTATATCATTATGAAAAATGAAAAATGTTAAGTTTACTGTCAGGCTACCTACAAGAGACAGGGTGTGCTATCTGTCCGCATGAGGCTCAAGAGTCTAGATTTTCAGTCAAATTGTAAGGAGTCATTTGGTAACGGAAGACGAAAGTCTTACCAAGTGTCATTGTTGATAAAAATAGAGGCTTTTCCAATGACAAATCCATTTTAATAGTTCTTCCTTTCATTTCTTTGCCTTTTCCAATCCTTGAGCTACTGCAAAGCCCAAATAAAAAGCATGACAAATCAGTACTCTCTCAATACTGTACTTTTTCTTTTTAGCATGGCCAAGAAGGACACCAGCCTGAAACTGAATTCTTTGAAACCCTTTTTCGTGTTCTTTGCTGATCCAACTATTTCACACATTCCTACTAACCACTCGGAAAGAAAGCAGTATGTAGTATTTGGTGTAATGTGAGAGAGGAGATTCTAAGAACAGAATCATAATATGACTTGAAAGGACCTTAAAGATCTAGTTCGATCCTTCCGCTGTGAGCAGGGTTGCCATCCACTAGATCAATCTGCCTTGGGCCTCATCCTGCCCTTGAACACATCCAGGGATGGGGCATCCACAACCTCTTCCTCACAACCCTCTGAGTAAAGATTTTCCTACTAAGATCTAATCTAACTCTCTCCTCATTTAGTTAAAACAAATTCTTTGTTCTGTCACTATCAGATCATAAGAACGTCAATCTCCATCAGGGCTTGGAAAGTTTTGTGCTATTGGGAATACTGTGCACTGACACTAGAACCTATCTGCGTAGAAACAAAATAATAAAAAAGGACATGTCATTATTTCAGTTCATTTATAAATATTTCAAATTGCATCTCAATATCGGAAGAACATGGTGAAATTGCATTTAGTTCTTCAGATATTTCCAGTGTTTGTTAAAATCCTGTAAGTGACATAGGAAGGTGTGTATTGTTTGTGGTGATTGAAATACCCCAGTGTATGGGAACTGTTGAATCATGGCCTGAACCTCTGATTGACCACCTGAGGCAAGCACTGAGTCAGCCATGGGAGCACAGGTGAAAGCAATTCACCTCTGTGCCTGGAAGGGGTGGAGCCAGGCTCCACCTCTCCTAGACCCCATTTAAGGGCTGACTTCCACGAAGGAAGGATCTCTTCCTGGAGATCGCTCCTTCTGGAGTCTTGCGAGCCTGCAACACCGGTGAGCACCTTTCCTCTGTTTGACTATTCTTACTAGCCTGACTTCTCTATATACTGGTTAACTTTACAACCTGTTAACCTTACGACCTGTTAACCTTACACCCCAGTAAGAATACCACCTCATCCTTATGAATCCTTGCCTTTAGGTATTTTTCAAAAAGTTTTTCACATTCATGATTTTGGTGTACGAGGACGTATGATATCAATATGTATTTGACTTGTGCTTCTTCACTGATCTGGCTCTGGAGATCTCTCCACCAAATTACCTTTATTTAAACCATCCAGAAGCACACACTTTTCTAAATGAAATCCAGCATGGGAATTGAAGGTCTTTGGGTTTCTAATAAAGAAACCAAATTCCATTTAACATAACTTGCAGAGTATTGCGGACACTTATAAAACCAAAGGAGAAAAAGATGAGCTTTTGTCCCAGTTGTCACAAACGCAACAGCCTGAACAAGCTGTGATGTTGGTAAGCCATATGTGTAGCTAAAAAGGCAATTGTAAGAGGGACAGAAGACAGACTTTTATTAATTGTATATCTGGGAAAATTATAATTGTGAGTCTAATGTATTTCTTTTTTTTTTTTTGTCCACAATGTTAGACCAAGTAGCATTTGATTTTTATCTTTTTTTAGATGCAACTGGTGTCCTTCTGTACGTTATTCTACCTATTGACCCTCCTTTTTTGTACTTCTCAATCTTCCTCCTGTACTACCCCTTCAGGTGGGTTTGCGGAACTCTTCAGTTTCTGTATCCTCACGGATTCTTCCCAACAGTAGCTAGTTTGTAATCTTATCAGCTGCGAAAGCCCTGCTAGTGCTGGCTTCTCTGCAGGTTTCTGATAATAGAAGCATATAGGTTGGAAAAATCCCTCAAGATTATCAAGCCCAACAATCCGCAAAACACTACTATACCATGTTTACTGCTATACCATGTCCCTTAGTGCAACTTCCACACATCAGAACTACCTCCAGGGATGTGGACTCCAACACCTTCTAGAGCTTAACCATTGTTTCTGTGAAGAAATTTTCTGATTTACAATCTAAACCAACTCTGGAGCAACTTAAGACTGTTTCCACATATCCTGTCACTTCACATCTCAGAAAAGAAATCAAACACCCTCCTTGCTACAACTGCCCCTAGGGAGTGATGAAGTCTCCTTTCAGCCTCCATTTCTCCAAACTAAATAAACACTCTTCCCTCAGCCACTCCTCGCTTATTTTGTTTCTCAGCCCCTTCTTTGAGAGCTTTGTTGCTCTTCTCTTAATGTGCCCTTGTATTTCCTTCTTGTACTGTGGGTCCTGAAACTGAACAGAAGATTCAAGATGCAATGTAACCATTGCTGAGTATAATCACTTCCCTAGTCTTGCTGACCACACTGGTACAAACAAAAAAAGGGATTATCTCTACTCCATATAAGCTTTATGCCATTTTTTCAGTCATCTCGATACAAATACTATAGATGAATGTAAAAAAAAAAAAAACTCCAAAAAAATAAAAACAAATGCTAACGGAGGAGATGTTTCCAGACAAGAAGATATTTAAAACAGTATCTTAACTAGTGGAGACAAAATAAACGAGGAGTCTCCTTTTAGAAAAGGAAACAGCTGAGAATGTAAGTTCCTGAAAGGAAAAGCAAGCAGGGAATGACTTACAGTAAGCACTTAGAGCTAAAATGAAGTGAGAAATTACCTGTGTTCTTTTTCCACTTTAGGCCACTTAAGTGAAATCTTCAACATACATCTTGTTTACAAATTCTCCGTCTTCTGCCCATAAACTGGTTGTCATCTATTACTGCTAGTTCTGAGTGTTGAAACTGATAGGCTGTGTTTTACGTGAACGTGTCTTGAGCCACATTTCTGTATGGAAGCCACTGGAAGTCACTGATACTGGAGGCTTGTAACATGAAGAATGATGTGCCTTACTACTTAGAGTTTGTGCTTTGCTTGGTAACCCAAAGGCAAATGGAAAGGGCTTAAGCACAAGCTGCCGGTGTTTGCTTTCGGCTCTTAGGTTAAGGCAACAATTTATAACAGCTGATTATCTGTACTTATGATGCAGAGTTTTAAACAGCTCTTTTTAACCAATGCTCTGTCTCAGAAGTCTAGAGCAGGTATTAGAACTAACGGCTTTCTCTATTAGTGATAACAGTCTGTCATAAATTTATTTACCTTGATGGCATGGAAAACTGAAAAATTCTTAGAATGGTTTTATCAAGATGAGGTGTAAGAAGTTACGGACTTAACAAGTGATGG
Organism: Pavo muticus; assembly: GCA_016647715.1. Lineage (NCBI taxonomy): Eukaryota > Metazoa > Chordata > Aves > Galliformes > Phasianidae > Pavo > Pavo muticus. The sequence continues at coordinate 1,173 of JACDJE010000524.1, read as the reverse complement.
ACCAAGCTGGATATTGTCCTTGAAATCTTCAGGTTATATTGGAATTCTGTAATTACTTTTAGAATTTTACATAATTTGAAACACATACAATCATTCTAGAGGAATACGCCTTTCAGTAATTCATAGAACATAATAAAAGCTGAAAGACTTGAAGCCTAGCAAATCTCAAAGCAAAGCATGACATCATACCTCACATCTACTGTAAGTTTGTAAAGACTTCAGAACGGCGTAGGAGCATACTGAGAATGTAATTTGGCTGCTCTGGAGGTGCCTCCTATTTTATTTTGGTAGCCTACAACATCAGAGGTGGGTGTTGATGGTATAGCAGTAGAGGCTGAAGCTTCCCATCAATATTTCATTACTTTTTGTTACTATGAAACAGATGGCAATAGAGGAGCAGTCTAACAAAATGGTGTCTGACATGGAAGTGAATATGACGCAAAGGTTTGAAAGTTCTCCACATGGAGAATATTGCATCAATTGATATTCCATTAATACTTGCTGTATGTTTATGGAGATCAAACAGTGGATGTAAGCACAGTGAAGTAGTGAGTGGTTAGTTTAAGATGTGGCAACACAAAGTGAAAGACAAGCCGTTTTCCAGACAGCCATGCAAATATTTGCTAGTGTGGCATGCAGGCTCTTGTTCATCACTGGAAAAAATGCATACCTAGTGGCGGTGACTATGTTGAAAAAAATAGTGTTTTGTCGCTAAGAATTTGCTCTATCAAGTAGAGCTCGTGTTCTTTTTCATTATTTACATAGAAACAAGTAGGAGGAATTACTTTTGGAGTGACTTATCTGTTATTTCCCTTCAGAAAAGTAAAAAAGCTACCAATATTTATATTAGTTATTATTACAAAATGAATAGCAGTTTGACATGAGACCTGATATATTTATGAAGTGAGTAATATCATTGTCTGAAGTACAGTCCAATACTGCAATGTTATTGTAAACAGATTCATAAATCTTAGAACTCATAAGCATAAAATAGGTAAAAAGTGACATGCATAGTGTAAGGTTAACAGGTCGTAAGGTTAACAGGTTGTAAAGTTAACCAATATATAGTGAAGTCATGCTAGTAAGAATAGTCAAACAGAGGAAAGGTGCTCACCGGTGTTGTAGGCTCGCAAGACTCCAGAAGGAGCGATCTCCAGGAAGAGATCCTTCCTT
>JACDJE010000056.1:3376219-3441089 GCA_016647715.1 Pavo muticus | reverse complement strand
ACCCGTGACAGAAGAGAAGGGAGGAGAAGAGGAGGAAAGAGGGAAGAAACCTCCATTTACATTCTAACTAGTGCAAAATATTACAGAGGTCAGAAAGAGAAGGCTACTGATTTGTAGTGGAGCCTAAACACAACAAAAGCATGAGTAAAAATAAAAAAAATGACAGTGAGTAATTCTTGAGTCTGGAAAAAAAACAAATAATTGAAGGTGAACAAGATTTTCACCATGAAACAGTTGTCTGAGATCAACATGCTTGTGTACCACACAGACGAAGTGGGATGTAAGAGGCAAAGCTGACTGTCACAAAGGTTGTGGAAGCTGGTTGCCTGAGAACGAGGTACTTCTTAACTTTATGCTCAGGGATCAGTTTGTGCTAAAAATATAAAACTAAAGTGCAGAAAAAACATGCAGAAAAGGAAAAAAAAGTGCATGGAAAAAGTGAGTAGAGCTTTTCTGGATGATAAATGAAAAGCATCCAGTAGCTTAAAAACCTCTTCTGCTTCTTGGTTGTTTACCTATGGATATTTCTGATGATCAGTCACAATTCTTTCTTTACTTTCTTTTTGATGAACAAGCTAAACAGGTTTAACCTCTTCACTGAAGATGGTCGTTGTTTTTCTAATATTACTGCTAGGGATTCTATTATTATTACTGTTACAGGACCTTATTCTCACTAATAAGGAAGGGCTTGTTAAGGAAGTAAAGGTCGGGGGCAGCTTGGGTTGTAGTGACCACGAGATGGTGGAGTTCAAGATCTTGAGTGGAAGAAGCAAAGCAAAAAGTAGGATTGCTACCCTGGACTTTAGGAGAGCCAACTTTGATCTCTTCCGGGACCTACTTGGAGCTATCCTGTGGGCTAGGCTGTTAGAAGGTAAGGGGGCCTGTGAGAGCTGGTCAGCATTTAAACAGCTCTTCTTCCAAGCTCAGGATCGGTGCCTCCCTGTGAGCAAGAAACCGGGAAAGGGTGGCAGGAGACCTGTGTGGATGAGCAAGGAGCTCATGCACAAACTCAAAGGGAAGAAGGAGGTCCATGAAATGTGGAAAAAGGGTCTGACCACTTGGGAAGAATATAGAAATGTTGTCAGGGATGCAACGAGGAAGGCTAAAGCCCGCCTGGAATTGAACCTGGCAAAGGTGATAAAGGATAATAAAAAAGGCTTTTTTAAGTATGTTAACGTAAAAGGAAGACTAGGGAGAATGTGGGTCCCCTGCTAAGTGAGGGAGGTGTTCTGGTAATGGGGGATGCTGAGAAGGTGGAGATATTTAATGCCTTCTTTGCTTCTGTCTTCAGTGAAAAAGCTCTCCCTCAGGAACCCCAGACCCTGGAGGTTAGTGAGAGGGTCTGGGGAATGGAAGACTTCCCTTTAGTCAGGGAAGAGGTGGTCCAAGAGCGCCTAGGCAACACCAATGTTCATAAATCCATGGGACCTGATGGGATGCATCCATGGGTGCTGAGGGAGCTGGCAAAGGTGATTGCTGAACCGCTCTCTATCATCTTTGAGAGGTCTTGTAGAATGGGGGAGGTGCCTGAAGACTGGAGGATAGCCAATGTCACTCCGGTCTTCAAAAAGGGCAAGAAGAAAGATCCAGGTAATTATAGGCCAGTCAGTCTCACCTCTGTCCCTGGAAAAGTGATGGAACAGCCTGTGCTGGATGCCATCTCCAGACAATTGGAAAAAAAGGAGGTTATCAGGAGTAGTCAGCATGGGTTCACCAGGGGGAGGTCATGCTTGACCAACTTGGTAGCCTTCTATGGTGTTGTTACTGGCTGGGTGGATGGGGGGAGAGCAGTGGATGTAGTCTACCTTGATTTCAGGAAGGCTTTTGATACTGTCTCCCACGACATCCTTATAACAAAGCTGAGGAAGTGTGGGATAGATGAGCTGACAGTGAGGTGGGTTGAGAACTGGCTGACTGGCAGAGCACAGAGGGTCGTTGTTGGCGGTGCAGAGTCCTGTTGGAGACCTGTAACTAGCGGTGCTCCTCAGGGGTCGGTGCTGGGTCTGGTCTTGTTCAACATCTTCATCAATGACCTTGATGAGGGGATAGTGGCCACCCCCAGCAAGTTTGCTGATGATACAAAGTTGGGAGGATTGGCTGACACACCTGAAGGCTGTGCTGCCATTCAGTGAGACCTGGACAGGCTGGAGAGCTGGGTGGTAAGAAACCAGATGAGGTTTAAAGCAAGCGTAGTCTTGCACCTAGGGAGGAATAATTGCATGTACCGGTACAGGCTGGGGGATGACCTTCTGGAGAGGAGCTCTGCAGAAAGGGGCATGGGTATCCTGGTGGACAACAGGTTGGCCATGAGCCAGCAGTGTGCCCTTGTGGCCAAAAAATGGCATTCTGGGCTGCATTAAAAAGAGCGTGGCCCGCAGGTCGAGGGAGGTGATCCTCCCCCTGTACTCTGCCCTGGTAAGGCCTCCTCTGGAGTACTGTGTCCAGTTCTGGGCTCCGCAGTACAAAAAAGACAGGGATTTCTTGGAAAGAGTCCAGCGGAGGGCCACAAAGATGGTGAAGGGCCTGGAGCATCTCCCCTTTGAAGAATGGCTAAGTGATCTGGGTCTGTTTAGCCTTGAGAAAAGAAGACTGAGTGGGGACTTGATCCATGTCTATAAATATCTAAGGTGTGGGGTGCAAAGTGGTGAGGCCAGACTCTTTTCTGCAGTGTGTGGAGACAGGACAAGTGGAAACGGCCAGAATCTGGAGCATAGGAAGTTCCTCACTAATGTGCGCAAGAACTTCTTTACGGTGAGGGTGACGGAGCACTGGAACAGGCTGCCCAGGGAGGTTGTGGAGTCTCCTTCTCTGGAGATATTCAAGACCCGCCTGGACGCCCACCTGTGCGACCTGGTGTAGGGAACCTGCTTTGGCAGGGGGGTTGGACTTGATGATCTCTGGAGGTCGCTTCTAACCCCTATGATTCTGTGATTCTGTGATCCACAGTGATGAATAGCAAAATATATATTTTTGAATGCAATATGTATGAATATATAAAAATCAAATATATAGATTATATTTTATATACTCATACTGTATCTTATACATTATTTCATTATTATTTATTATAGTAATAAATCTTTTCTCTGACCGCAGAATGGAAGCAGTGTGGGCTCACTGACAGTGCAGTCTGACTCTTACTGCTGGTTTGTCTTCAAGACCCATTTTAATACCCTTCATTTCACACACTTCTCTGTGGTGATCTCTGGAGATCAGGTGCAAGAGAGCTATCTGAATTTTTTTTTTCACTGGTTTACTTCTGCCTGTTGAGAAATGTGGAAATTGTTACATGTAGGTCATTTTATCTTTCTCTCCTGAGCCTATTTCCTTGGCATTTAAATTGTGGCAAATAATGTATTAAACAGGACTCTGTGCAGACTGTTGAACATCTATGCTAGCTCATTCCTATCTTGCAGTCTGTGTAATTCCATGTTTAAGAAGGTATTAGCTAGTACTACTTAGAGGAAACATCTTATCCTCATGAAGGAAATACCCTTTTTTAAATAAACCAAGACTGGATGTGACACAGCTCTCAGATGATTGCTGAAGAACATTCTGCAAGTTCTACTCATTCTCTGTTTTTCACACACTTCCACAAATCCCTGCTGTGGAAAACAAAGAAAATAAGCTCATAGCAGGAAAAGCTGAATCATTATTTGCATTTCTGTTCACCACAAAAGAGGTCATACTGGCATCCTTCCAGACAGAAACTACACAGAGTGGCCACCTTAATGTGAAGAATGTAGAAAAGGTTAAAAAGGATTAAATGAAATGAGGAGTAAGAGAATAGTGGGGCCAAATATCTCACCTGGGCATTTTTAGTGAGAAATTCATTAAAGAGCTCAGGAATTAAATGCCTGAAAGATGTGACTGCCATATACAATAAGAGTCATAAGGAGGATCTGAGGAACTACAGGGCCATCAGCCTGACTTCAGTGCAGGAAATGTTATGGATCATCTTGTTTGTGATCACATGGCATGTGTGGGACAACCAGGGGATCAGGCCCAACCAGCATGGGTTCATGAAAGCTGTCAACAGTTCACGAATGTTGCCAATGCAATTTGTGCCTCCCATACATAAACATAGAGCAGCAGCATATAAAGATATTGGAAATCCTATCTGTCCAGATTCCCGAAGGGATTTTTAGTTCCTTGCAAAAGGCTTTTAAGGAGACGTATATAGTTACGGGGTAGGACTGCATGGATAACTGGATATAGATAGTTGAAAGTGAGAAAGTAGCAGTAAATAGTCAATATGTGCTACATACATTAATACATATTTGCAGCATATAGTATCTGTATGCATATATGTGAACTCTACCATGTTCCTAAGATGCAATGCTAAGTTTTGCACTCTGCTGAGCACTGCAGTCCCACTACCTGCTGTGACCTGGCTTCAGCCTCTGGTATGCAGATGCTTCTGATAGTTCATGTGGCCACTTTCCCACTGAAGCTGTGCTGAGCTCTCTGACTTCCATTGCCTTTTTACACTTACTGTGGAGTTTTGTCCATCAGTGTTGCCAGTATGAATAGTAGAAAAAGCCTGTCTCCTGGATTTCAACACTTGGTGTTGAAACCAGCTCTTCAGTTCAGCTGTTCCCACCTTTCTCTAGGATGCAGAGAGGGCTGTGTGCATGTCAGTGGTTAATGCATCAAGTGCCCTTTGTAATGGGGTCAGTCAGGCTGCATGGCTCCATCCGGGCTGTGTGCCATGGGCTGACAGAGCTGGCTTTTGCATTTTAGTGAGAGAGTGAATGCATCGTGATCATTGTTTTAATTTCCCTGCCTGGAGTTCTTACTTGATGATCCAGTCTTTTTATGACTCTTCCTATTCAGATGAGATATTAATTTTTCCATTGCTGTGGAGTTACAAATATACCAAATTTTTTTTCATATGATTCCATGAATATATGAAATATGCATGTGTATGTTTCAAATATAAAAAGTATAGTTAGTGAAAAAGAAGCAAAGAAACATGTCCATATAATCTGAGCTTACATTCAAATATCGAGGAGCTGTACAGTTCCACAGCTTTGGTGGCATTGACACTAACAGCCTTGGCTGCCCACATTCTGATCACACTGGCTCCAGAAGATCAGATTGCTGTTTTAATCATCCAAATGCTGATAGCTTGGCTCCACTGACATTATAGTCATTGCACAAACTGCCTGGGCAAGATGGAGTTTTAATTATCCTGGATCACAGCCTAGAAATATTAATATTTATTATTTCTTTGATTTGTCAAGTCTACCAAGAATTCTACCTTAGATGCCATCAATTGCAAAATACAGGAAGCGCTATTTTGATTTAAGGGAGTATCAGACTTGAGAGCTTAGGAGTGTTTGCACTCACTCCATTGAAAATATTGTCAATATTGTTTCTTTCCCACCATTCTCTCTCTCTCTCTTTTTTTTTTTTTTTTTAATTTCTGTTCCCTTCTTCCCCTTTAAACCTCGTGTGAGTCACTTGGGCCACACTGTGACAAAATCTTTATTGATCTAGGCATTACAATGTCGTGTGATCTTAGTACAGCAACTAACTAACTCAGCCCCACATATTTAACTTCATACCATAGAATCACAGAATCAGAGACTTGTAGGGGTTGGAAGAGACCTCTAGAGATCATCAAGTCCAACCCCTCTGCTAAAGCTGATTTCCTACAGCAAGTCACACATGTAAATATGTTAGAAAACCTCTCTTTTTCAACTGATACTTTAAGAAATTAATTCAGAACATCACAAACCCTGTTTATCATTACATGTCTCTCATCAATTATCTGTTAAACAGTCATTCGCTTCAACAACTTCTTTGCTGCTGCACAATGCACATCACTGGCAGGTGGAATTAGCAGGAAGGTTTAATAGCCAAGCTTCATTTTTGTCCAACTTTACCTTAGTCTGGGAATGCATGGCGTTGGGAAGACTGATTAAGAGGAAATTGCCAGTTTTCCTGTGACAGCTGAGAAGTGTGATCTTGCAGTGCCTGAAAATCTTAATCAAATAGTTTATGAATTTGAGCTCTCATTAAAAAAAAAAAAAAAAAAAAAAAAAAAAAAGGAATGTGGTTAGGATATTGAATTTTGCATCATATTTCTCATAACAGCTAGGACACCTCTTCTGAGATTTTCCATGAAGTCAAAGAAGTTAAAGCTCCCTCGTAACAGCTGAACTGGGTCTATCACATAAATTAAACACATTGTGATTTGAGGAGGATTTCAGCTCGCCTCACTCAGGTGCCTGGGCTGTGTGTGGATGATGAAACTCTGTGCTCAGCATGAAGGGCTTTGCAGTGGCACAGGGGCCATGTATGGACATGTGGTTTGGAAATCCAGCTCTCCCTAAGTCATTCAGGGAGGATGAAGATGAAATGTGAGAAGCAGAGAAGAATGGTCCTGGCTGGGTACTTTTGTGAGCCATTAGCAATGTGGGCAGTCCCTGTGAGCAACTGCCTGCACTCCATCGATGTCCAAAGTTATGCCAGATGAAGTGGCATCAGTGAGCCCTCTACTCTGATTGTGATTTTCACAGATGGGATGGTGAATTCATCAATTAAATGTCTATTGTTGCCTTTGTTTCACAATGTCCCTGAAGAGGAAATTCAACCTCCACCTGCTTCCCACCAGGAAGCCCAGCTGCTTCTCCAACCCCAGCTTCCAGACAGAAGGCTGCCGAGGCTCATGCTCCTCTGTAGGAAGATCCCTGATAAGAATAACAGTTCTCAGCCCATTTTCTTTTTGCTGTAGAAAGTGAATTTTAAAGGAGGAATGTGATTCAGAAAGGATTTAAGCAATTTGTGAGAGAGGGTTTTCTAAACCTTCTCAATGTCTTTTCCCCCCATTGCCTCTCACCATCACACTTTCCTTGGCTCAGTTCCCAGCCCCACATGAACTCTTTCTCCTCATGGGATCTAATGCTGGTATGATGATGCCACCCCACTGCCCTGCCTGGATGATGCCATCACTGACCTGAATGGCTGTGGCCTAGGTGCGTGCCCTGCTTGTAGCCAGGCCATATGCCCAGCATGCCATCGCAACAGAGGCAAGGCCCTGAGCAGCTAAACTTAGGAGAGAGATGACAGCTGGGTGAGATCACTGTGCTGCAGGAGCTTATCCAGCAGCGTAATGCTTTGGAGGCTGGCATGGCATGTTTTTGTGGCCAAACAGTCCGGTCTGCCTGGTTACAATGCCCTTTTGTTTACTTGAACTCTGAGAGGATTTCATACAGTGATCAGGATGAACTTTGGTAGAGCTGAGATGTGATCACCAGGAAAAAATGTTTTTCCTCGTCTCTGTGAGACAAAAAGCAACAGTGTAAGGCCAATTTTTATGTTTACTTATGCTCAGCACCTCTTGATCTTCATAAACAGGGCTGTATCCTTGAGGATGCTGGCCTGGTAAGCTGCTGGAACGTAAACTGCAAGCCTTATGACAACACACATAATTTTGCTTCCTATTGGAAATACTTTTACATGAAACATTAAGGAACAGGCTTCTGTTCCTTAAGAGACTGCTATCCTTTAATAAAACGCTGCAGACACTCCTTAGTGTTTGCATCATTACTTTAACCTTCAACATGATAGAAGTCAGCCTCAGCTTCTTGGCAGGAAAACAGGTCTTTTTTAAGCAAAAGCAGCAGAGTCATAGTAAAGTCCACGAGTTCTTTAAGGAGGAGCTCTCTGCCTGTACAAAGCTGCATTACTGTTGTTTTCCTCCTCTCAGTGGTTGTTTTCTATACCTTTGCAGATATTACCCTGTAGACATATCAGTTCTGGTTTATCTTGATGCGGCCAAGGACTGCAGAGGGAGATAGAGCACCAGGCTCCCTAGAAATCCCCAGTTTCATACTTTTGGAGAGTCTTGAAACCTTTGTGATGTGCTACATTAGTATAATATTTTAAAATGGAAATGGAGAGAAATTGTATGCGTTTGTGGCAGTGGGTTGCTGGACCATGGACATGGATAGCACTCTGCTCTGACACGTGGAACTCCAAACAGCAGGGCTGGATTAGGATTAGATTAGAAGTGCTCTCAGAGTTCTCTTGGTTTCCCTTGGAGGACAATCTGACAACTTAACATGGGTGACTGGCAAGTGAGAGAATTAAAAAACCTTAGAAATGCCATAAATAGTACAAACTTCATTTCCATTCAAGCTTGTGTCTGAGATCCCAGATGCTTCCGATGTCTGCTTTATGAATTGAATAGGAATAAAAATAGGAATGCAAAGTACATAACTAGCTAAGCTTTAAAATGTGTAAATGATTCAAAATGCCCCAACTTGAGAGAGAAAACTCAGGACACTGCTGGTGGTACACAGACTTCTGAGTATTGATGTAATCAACACTGAGGAAACCGACTCAGGGAGTCCTAAAGAACACAAACATTGCACACTTCTGTTGAATGAGGGAGTCCGAAGCAGAATAGCTATGGTATTTCCTAAAGCTGCTCCACAGACAAGAGGTTTTCAGAGGGAAAATTGTGACCATTTTGAGTATAAACATCCTTTAACACACCAGGATAGTTCAAACATGAAATCAATAGAGAATGTGGTATTTCTGCCACATAAACTGAAAAATAAAAAAGCAGAAAGTGGAGAAACTGAGCAGCAAAATGGCAGAAAGTAGATGAGAATGGAACAAAAAGGAACAAAACCCCAAGTCAGATCTTTTACAGGAGGTATCTGCTTAAATTACAAGGTATGCCTCCAGTGTTATCTCTTCAAAATGTGGCTGGCCTTCTGTCTCAGCATTGTCCTGTATTAGTCAACTACCCCATGCCTGCAGTTCGCATTGTGCTGCTGAAACATGAGGTCGGATCATATCTCTTTAAAAAAAAAAAAAAAGAAAAACCGAGGCTGGGAAGGGGGAGCCAGAGCTCTGCTGCATTGGGCTGCTCCCATACACAGGCTGCAGCAGTGGTCACGCATCCCTCCACAGCTTGCTGATTTTGCAAGAGAGGAGGAAGAAGGATCGTTTTGTGGTCCAGATGCTGTCAAACACAAGCAACCAGTGGAAGAAATGGCACAATGAGCAGACAAGCATGTGGAAGCAGTTTATGAAGGAATAGTTAAACACAGAGCTTTGTCCCGGCCGATGCTGTAAGTACAAGCTCAGTCTCAGATCCAACGGTCTCTGTATCTATTTGTGGGAGATGTTTTACGGGCATCCTGATGTTTTGGAAGGTATTTTACAGATACAGTGGTGCTTTTAGCACTCACATAATAGTGTATCGAGCCAAATAGCAGTACTGCCTGCATTTCGACAGGGTTTTCGGGTGACTCATGAGCTGCAGTGTGCTGGCAGGGTGGGTGAAACATAGGGCTCTGCATAGGAACATGTTCTCCGTTCCGGATGGCTCACCCGGGCTCCCCGCTGCAGCCGTGCAGTGCTGCAGTACCACCCTGCTTCTGCGCCAGCCTTTGGAGCTCAGGGCTGCCTTCAGGCACAGGGGGACACAGTACGTTATTTCATGCTACAGTGGCTGACCTAATTTTCAGAAATCCAACAATTATTCATTATGCAACCTTACTTCACACCAGATGCCCTGTTCTTAATTTTCCTTATGTGTGCAGTTGTAGAAAGCGTATGAAATTCCAAGAGCTTTGCGTGCTGCCTTTGGGAGGCTGGGTCCTAACATAGCTCTAAGAGTGCGCCAAGTATGATTTATTACTCACAGGAACGAACGTTTTCCTGCCTTTTGTTCTCTTTCTAGCTGAGGTAGATGTATGCATTTTTAAATGTAAACATTTGTTCTTATGGAAATGCAGTGTTTTGTTTTCTGGCAGAGGATTTGATGCCTTTTGTTCTCCATCTGCTCCAAGGATCTAAATCAAGCTTTAGATTTGGCTTTAGTGCCAGCTTTAAAATCAAATTCAGAAAGCAAAAGCTGTGAGCAAGTTTATTGCACTGTGTTTCTGAGGAAATTGTTTGGTAACTGGGCTTTTTTTTTTAATTACAGCTAAAATTATCTATGCAGCAGAGTGAAAAACTAAGTCACGACTATTTTCCTCATATTGATTCTGCTTTAATCTACCTAAGTATGTGTAGGGCTATGCTGATTTGTTCTGAAGCAAAGATTTCCATCTTTTTGATGGCCTCTGCAGCTGTACGTTGGTACTCACCAGCTGCTGCAGGATCCCCAGGGAGATCTCACTCCGGCATCAGGGAGGTGGCAGCAGGGGGGCTGTGCCGAGCAGTCCTGCTGTCGTATAGGGGAGGGTGAGTAGGTGTTGCAAGGAGTCGTCGTCTTCTGTGCATCTCTTCTGGGACCTGGCAGAGCTGCTGATGCTGGCAAGTAAATACTCTCTTGTGACCCTGTCACGCTGGGGACATGCCACCCATACACTGAGAAAGCCACAGGGATCTTTACTCATTGTCGCTCTTGGTGTTGTCCTCACCTTGTGTTCTCAAAGGTGTCACAGCTCTGTGACAATTCATTTGCAAAGCAAATTCTTATTGCTTGCTATCCAGACCTGACTTATAAGAGTCCTAATTTAGCCCTTAATTAGTCTACAGCAAAACATCATTATCTAAGGAGTGTCCAGAAGGGAATGTGAATACTGAGGCTGTGGCGTTACCAGTGTTTGCTCTTGTCCCTTTCTCTCCCATGCAAGGATTGTCACCAACACTATGCAGCATCTCTGGTTAGAAACAGAATTTTCAAAGATTAAGAGAGCAGTCGTTTGCTTTGTCATGTGAGGGTTATACAAATACAAACAGAATACAAAAAGCCAATCCCACGTAGAGAATTTCTGTTCCCACAGAAAACGTACAGGACCATGACATAATTTAATTAGATAAAATTGTTTTATAGGCTGCTTACTGTTGTGTGAAGGCAGTGGGAAAAGTTCAGCTCCTGTGTACTTCCATTGTTTTCAACAGAATTACACTGGAGTGGATTTGGCATTTTTGGGGCCAACTGGAAAAGCATTTCTTTCTCTGAACCTTTTACTTGATTGTTTTCCAGCTTCTCAGACATGAATCCTTATGGACTTCAGGGCAACAGGCCAAGATTCATACAAAAATAAAACGAAGGACCTCAGATGCCCAAGATCGTGCTTGCCTGAGGCTCCCTGTAAAGTCAGTGTGAGCACAGGAGTGCTTCTCAGAAAACTGACAGACCACATACCTAAAATGAGCCAGAGGTCATTGCTCTCACAGTGAGTGGGGCTTCGAAACAACTGCATTACATTTTACATTAAAATATATGGTAGTGTAGGTTTTTGTAATCCAAAAGAGCATTTTCTTGAAGAATTTAAACAGTAAGTGTCTAGCTTCCCAGTTTGTTTAAGCTCTTAGGGTAATGCACAGAAATGGAAATGCACAGGAAAGCATGCATGTCAGATTTCCAAGTATTTGATCTTCTGGAAGATTTAATCTTTGTAGAAATAAGTATTAAATAGTTCAGCAATAATTTTTGTTTCTTATGCAGTCCAGCAATTACTTCTGCCTCAACTAAGAAATACAAGTTGCACATTAATTTGTTGCAGCAGCTTTTTTTCTGTACTTCATATTCCAGGTTTTCTCATCAATGTGTAATTAATGGGTATACGTGCATTTTTGGCAGTCTTGAACTAAATCTTTAAACAAAGTGGTCCAATTTATTAGCATTTTCCTAGTTTTTTGGCTATTTCAACAGTCATTCATTGGAATTTTTAGCCAGTATGTTGTTGTGATTGAAGCACAACAACAGAGCTGTGTAAGGAAGATTTCAGTCTATCTATGAAAACCTAAACGTATTCATGCACAAAAACCACTGCAACTGTTAAGTTGGTCCAGAAATAAATGAGGCTTAACTGCTTTCCTTAAACTTACCTGTAAAAATTTTCTCCACCCAGATGAAACCAAAATAGATGGGCGTTGATTACACTCAGGACACAGTGGAACAGCTGCTGTGAGCTTCTGTGGTGACCTCTCAGGAGGGCATGAATATGCATAGGCTCCTCTTAGCTGTAAGGTTCAGCTACTTTTTCCTTAGAGAATATATCTAGTTGCATAACACAGAGTCACAGAATTACAGGGGTTGGAAGGGACCTCAAGAGATCATCGAGTTCAACCCCCTGCTAAAGCAGCTTCCCTACAGTATGTCACACAGGTAGGTGTCCAGATGGGTCTTGAATGTCTCCATAGGAGACTCCGCAACCTCTCTGGGCAGCCTGTTCCAGTGCTCCATCACCCTTACTGTAAAGAAGTTCTTCTGCATGTTAGTACGGAACTTCTATGTTCCAGTGTTAGGCCATATCTCCTTAGGCCTTATCTCACCTATCTGAAATGAGACAGTTGGCAGAAAATAGCTAAGGCCTGAGCTTTACCTCTGGGCTTCCACAATGAAGGAAATAATAATGTTAGTATTTACATTACCAGTTTTAGTTAAAGCTTTTATTGAAGTAGCTTGCACCTCACATAATTATTTTAGGACGGGCTAATATACCTGGCTGCTTATTTGCTAGTTATACATGGTACATACTGAAGCTTTGCAGCATTAACATAAAAATCACATTCACGTTTTAACCAATGTAAGTTGAGATCCTTGAGAACATGACAGCAGGTTCAGAGTGGTCTGGTATGCTTTACAAGCAGGCACCAGCTGTCACTGAGTCTTGTTGCATAAAATCACACTATGAAAAAGTTGCATATGTCAGGAGATGTCTGGAAACCCCATGGGACAGGAGGAGGATTGGAGCCTTGTGCTCTCAATCCTTTCTTATACCACCTGCGCTTCCCCCATAAACTACCCCATCTGAATCTTTCCTTTTCAAATTCCTCCTTCCATATAATTCTTTTTCTCCTTCTCATGCCAACTGCTGCATGAATTACCACTTCTGATCTACTGTCATTAGTTTTTCCGTGACAGCAGTACCTCTGTCCTGCCTCAGTTCCCGAACAGCATCTCACATTTCTCCTACTCCCTGACGGTGGATTTGGAGGCACTGACCATACCTGGGCTGCAAAATAAGAAGGACAGGGAAGAGAAACCTGCCCAAGCCCTTAGTTTTCTCCTTTGTGCTTGGTGGTGCAGCCAAGCTCATCCCTAGAATGGGACCAGCACAAACATGTTGAGCCATGTTCTCTGGCAAGACCTGTTCATTGACAAGAGACAGAACAGGCTGTGTGCTGTAGGGTGATCTTTGCACTGTAGAGTGATGCAGAACCTTTCCAGGCACTAACAAGTAATTTTGACTTTGTTATGTTCATGTTGGTCTGGCACTGGAAGCCTGTCTCCTGATAATAGGCTTTTGTTAGCCCAGTACTCCTTTGCCCACAACAGTGCTGATCCACTAAAGCAAAGTAGGCATCAGAGCTGAAGAACTTAAAGTGATTTTCAGTTTGCTCTGGCTACATCTGTTAATGCTAAACACGTCTCTTTAAATTGTATTGGTTGTTTGATGTTTATCCAATGTATGTATATGTACACATAGGGACTTCCTCCAAACAACAGTCAAGTCATCAACTTGGGACATACATGTTTATATGCAATAAACTATTTGGCTATATATGTTACAGAGCACTCTACTGCAGAAAAATGGATTATTGACCTGAAAGGGCTTTTTCATCTTTCCTAAAAGCCACAAAAAAGTGGTTTATTTCAGTTTCTCATGAGCTGTGACAAGGATGATGTCAGCCAAGTTGTATGTGCCCTGTGTTATAAATAATAAATGAGAATGACCACATCTCCTCTTTCTCTAATGCATTAGTGTTATAGCTGGATGTAAAAGGCAGCAGCCTGCTTTATGTGGGAGATAATAGAATTGCTCTGATGTGACTGAAAGTATTGATCTTGGGGGGGCTCCTGCTTGCCACCCTATGTCTTAATCTCTGTCATCTGTCTTACCGTGTTGTAAAATGCTGCCTTGTTTAAGAGGAATAACAGTAGGATCTTAAAGTATTAAAAAACAACAACAACAACAACAACAAATGCCTGGAAATAATAGAACAAAGTCCATGTTCTTTTTGGTCATTCTAAAATTTAGAATATACAAATCTTCCAAAAACCCTTTCAGTGGATCTTCATTCTTTAATTATTAATTTAACAGCTCCAATCTGAAATACACTTCTCATTTCCTTCTTCCTTTCTCCTGCAGTACTTGCAGAGAGAGCTTTGTTGTTATAAGCTTCTCATTAATCATAATTTTCACTAATAGGGTGCTGCTTAATCAAGGAGTTCAAACCACTCTGTGAACACTCATGGATGCTTCTTTATGATACCCTGTAGCTTAATATAGTTGTTTGTGAATAATGTTATTTCTGTTTCATACGCTAAAAGGTCCATGTTCATTTCCATCTTTCGCCTTCCTAACATTTTTAATTAGGAAAAACAGCACTGAAATGACTGCTTAGAAAACAAAATATCTAATTGGGCATGTTGTGAAGCAACAGGAGTGATGGAAGAGATGTCAAATCTTGTGCATACCAAATCTTGGCAGAGCTGTCCTAAGAATATCTTTAAACAACAGTTGTTGTCATGAATGACAGCTGCTAAACATGCTATATTTCCATTCTTTCATACTTTTTGCAGCATTTGCAAAGGAGTTAACTATTCTCAGCTTTGAAAAAATTTTCTCCTTATCATCTAGATCCTGAATCCAGCCAAGCCTGTGTGTTAATCTCCTTGCTTCTGCAATATTTGGCATTCCCAGATGTAAATTTTCAGCATAGTGTGTCTCAGTTTAGAGACGAACCCTCCTGCTTACAGAGGAGACATTCATGTAGATAAATTACCTCCTTAAAAGCATACCAGTCATAGACAGAAAATGCTATGCCATTTGTCTTCACTTTTGGCTGACAAATGGCACAGATGTCTATCAGACTCTGTCCATACTTCTGTAAGTATGTTGTGACCTTAAGAGCCTCTTCCTGCTGTTTTTATATAGAAGTCAGCTTGGAGGACCAGGAGAGAAGGCAGTAAGTGTGTTTACTTTTGATTAACGTTAGTAACTGAAAATAAAGTTCAGCCTTGCAACAATTGCTTCAGGGGGATGTATCAGTTAGTCTAAAAAAGACTCTGTGTCAGGTGGATGAGATGACTTAGAGTCATAGTGTCTTGGAATCATCACGGTTGGAAAAGACCTCCAAGATCTCATTGGTGCTTTTCTCACTACCAAGTCCATTGCTGAAGAAACTCTTTTTACTCTGCAGAAACATTTTCTTGCCTGTAACGTGGAATTGTTTTGCGGAAGGAATACCACCTGCAAGCCATTCCCTGTATTTTCTTAGTGACTTGCCTTTCTCCTTGACAGGAGTTGTGAAGGTATACAGCATAAAGTCTGTGAGAGTAACTTTATGCTACAAAAGTAGGATTTTTGTACAGCTTCACTGTCGTTACTTCAGGCCTTTTTGACCTAAAAAGGGCCTTCCCCCAAACTTCCAAACTTTTCAAGACCACAGGATTGCCACATGAGGCAGAGAAGAGACCTGGGACCAGGGTTGCACACTGGGTCTGTGGCCCAGATCTGGCATGGTCCTAATTTGAATACACATGAGTGAATAAACACCATCTAGAGAAGGGACTAAGTCCTGCTTTTGGGGTACACGTCTGTAATGGTGTAGACGCAGTCAGTATGTGCTGTAGATATTTCCAAGATGGAAAGAAAGACAGTGTCCAGGTGGTCTAAAAGCTATGCACATTTCAGAAAATATAAATGGCTTTTTGTGAATGGGATGAGAACTCTTCCCAAGTCTTCTGCCTTGCCATATTGCTGCTTCTGACTTCATCTTTCTGCAGATAATTTTGTCTGTCCTGGATCTTAAAGATTTTTTTTATCTTTTTCTATGCCTTTGTCTTTCGCTGCTGATACTGACACAGAAGCTATTGTGCACGATTTTACTGACTTTCCACCAGAGTAAGGTTGCCCTACTCTACACTTTTCTTTTCCTAAGCATGAACTGTCTGTCCTTACCTTCAAAGCCTTTGCCACTCTAATGCATGTTGTTCTCTAACACTGTGAGGCTGACATCCCTCTACAGTTGGCTAATAATAACATTCTCTAACATTCCCATGTTATGTTTTTTCACTTGAATCTCTCAGTATTTTCTCCCACAAAAATTCAAAGGGTGCTACATACTAATCTGAATCAAGTGAGGATGATGATGATGGACTCTACAATTTGTGTCTGAAGCCACACTGTGCAGCATGGCCATATATCCCTACCAGCTGGTGCTAATGGGTAGGAAATTGTAGATGGCTTCATTTTCTCCTTGCCTTTCCACATTACTGTTCTGTCAAAAATATCCTAGAGAACTCTATTTAGGTAATAAAGTATGAAAAGTAGTCAGTCTTTTAGCCATTCAGATGTTATGGCAAGTCTGTAACTTGTAACAAGTATTGTACTTGTTTCTGGAATGTTTCTAGGCTAGGCACTAGGTATTGTGACTCCTGTTATCAGGGAACTGTGTATGACTGTTCTAGGAATTTTCTGAGACAACAAGAAAGTCTCTACAGTTCGAGAAGGTCAAGGAACATTTTACTTGAGTGCTGTAACACCTAAATATCTAAATACCAAGTACTAACCACTCATACTGGTCAAGCATTAGGTATACGTTATGGTAAATCTGATGCTATGTGCTTGGCCTTGATGGTTTTGTCTCTGAGGCAGCCAGACTCCAGAGCACTTCCGAGAGGGAGGATGGCACTGAGGAGGGCTTCTCCCTTGTTTCCACAAGCAGCACTGGCTATCAGTGTAGTTTATATATACGTTCCGTAGGCCAGGACCAGTCTGGTCTAAAATAAAGGTCCTCATTTCGCAGCTGAGGCCTGTTCATTTAGATGGGCATTATGTGTTTGCAGACTGCTGATTTCTTGATTCCTTCTAACAGTTGCAGGTGAAGTACTCTATCTTAGTTTTGATAATTATATGCAGTTATAACAAGCAAATACCTATTACAAAATACTTTGTTTCTTGCACGAAATCAGGCAGTGCTGTGCTATGTCTGGGCACAAGGCAAACACAACAAAATCAACATCAACATTGAAATTCCCTGCCAGCTGACTGGACAAACTTATCTATATTAGGTTGCTAGATAATGTACTGAGCCTGCAATTTGTTCATATCATCATTCTCTAAAAGCCAGATCATCATATTACACACTACTGTGGGAGTGATCTTCTGTTTTAGACTACACTAAAACATTTTTGACTTAATGCCAAAAAAATGCATCCATTTTTGCTTCATGCTCACACGCCTAGCAAATCTGAGATGCATGAGTGAGCTCTTTAAAATAAAGCTTTGTTACCACCACTAAGGCATTCCCAAACTACAAATGGAAGATTATTTCATTTTATCCAATTCTGATGGAGAAATTAGGTATGTCTTCAGTGGCCTACAGGTCAAAGAACTCAGTTACCACCAGATAAGAGGGCAGATGTAAATTTCAGAGTTAAGAGCTTTTCTCCACCCTTTCCTAGCTGCCATTTTCCAGATACTCAAATTTAGATGCTGTCAGCTTAGATGTCCCAAGTGATTTCCAGGGCTTGGCTGTGCACTGCTGGATTGGAAAAGATCTCCAGGAACGGAGCAGTGCTCTGATGTCACAGACAGTGATATCCTTGCTGTGAGATCCTTCTTTGGATAAAAGCTGATCAGTCTCCAAAGCCAATACTTTACTCATTTCTACTCTTGGAGGGCTGCCTGGGAACCTCACTGCTTTTTTGATTCATTCATTATTTTGGGAAAATTTAAACTTATGTATTTTTATACCCATGTTCTCTAATATTTTAAATAGCTCTTCTTCCCTTCCTATGCTCATCCATCTATTAGATTTTAAAAAATTAATCTTACCTTTTCTCTACTATCTTCTCTTTCATTCTGCTTGGCTAAAGAGGACAGTTTCTCTTAGTCTCTGTTTCTTGCTACCATTTGCCATGCAGCTGGTTTTGTATCTACCATTCTTGTAATATTTCAGTCTTTTCTTGTTTAATGAATAGTTTTCAAAGTATTCAATGTTTCTAAACTTCAGAAGGTGAGATTTATGCAGATTCTGCTAAATAATTTTTCAGTGGAATATGTTAGGTTGACTTTGCATAATTTTTGTACTTTATCGCACTTTGTTTTCATGTTTTTAATTATTATTTCTTTTCTAAAGCCTTGCACACTATTGATGTTGCACAAAGGATGTGCAGTTGCCCAAATCACTTTCCAGTCATAAAGTGGTAACATCAGTTTGATTTATTAAAAATATTTCCTACTAAAATGGCAATTTTGTGTTCCAGAGTTCTTGGATGGAGGTAATCTGGTTTCTTCCAAGTAGAGAGGGTTAACTTCAACTCCTACCTCAGTTATGGCAATTTTAGTTTCCACACCTCTTTTTTTTTCTACTAGCCATGTCATCTTGTTCCAAACACTGAACTCTAACAAGAGATGGGAATGCTGCTTACCTCTGTTGCATTATCTGTGTTACTGGTTGTGCATGAGGCTTTCTAAGTAGAAAGACCATATCTCAAATTGGACCCAGAAGTCATTTGGAAGCTGTTGCAGAGTAGAAGATGCATCATTCAGTGAGGTGATACACTGTACATGGTCTGTAGCCCAGAACTGCTACATACTTCCTGACACGATCAACCAGAGCTCAGCTTCATCAGATGCAGTTGTCAGCTCTACAAATACCTGTCTCACCGGGAGATCTCTCAGACCAAGGCTGTCTGCATATCTCATAGTGTCTAAAGTAGAGAATCACTTGGCAATCATGATGATATCAAGACTGTCTTATAATAAACTTTCCAGTGACTCAACACAAGAAAAGATTGTTTTAGGAGTAGTAAAGGACAGGATAACAAGAAGGTTTGATTTCTTGAGCACTGCTTAAAGAGCCATTAGTATCTTCTCCTCCACAAAAACAAACAAACAAACAACATTTTGGATAATCTGTAGATTGTAAGTCTGAAATTTCCTCATCAGTCTTTTGTCAGTCAAATGCAGATTTCTGAGTTGTAGGTCTGAGAATTTCAATTTATCTCAAACCTTAAGAAGGAGATGCTGCGAAACTTCACAGAATCACAGAATCACAGAATCAGTAAGGTTGGAAAGGACCTATAAGATCATCTAGTCCAACCATCCACCTATCACCAATGGTTCTCGCTAAACCATATCCCTCATCACAGCATCCAAACGTTCCTTGAACACCTCCAGGGTCGGTGACTCCACCACCTCCCTGGGCAGCCCATTCCAGTGCCTGACCACTCTTTCAGAGAAGTAGTATTTCCTAATATCCAGCCTGAACTTATTCATACAATAAATAAATCATATTGATACATATGTGCTACAGATCAGATTGTGCCTGAAACCAAATACCTGTAACAGAATGGAAAACTTCCATATGGTAAGGAATACTTACTTAATGAGAGAAATAAATGCAGTCACCACTTGAAATAGCTCTTCTTCTTGTGACTTTCAAACCACTGTGACAAGCCAGTCTTTCCAATTTTCATTGTAACTATCGTAATAATAATGAAAAAGACTCCGAACCGTACCAAAAGCAGGCTGATACCTTCCTTCCTGGGCTGCTGTGTTGCAAGGAGAACAAAGAGAAATGCTCAGCCAAAGAAGATAGCAAGGCCAGCTCATATTGATAGCTGAGGTTACATGGTGTTCAGGAAATGGCAACACTGAGGCCAGGCATCAATTCATTTTTGGAGAATTTGAGTATAGCTGCTGTGTGCACTTGAAGATGAAATCAGACTTATTTTTAAAACTGTGAAGGGATATCTTTCCTTGTATATGTTGATTGTTTGAAATTTGATTTTTTTTTTTTTTTTTTTTTTTTGCTTTAGACATTTGAACATAGACAAATAATTATTTGTGAACATCCAAAACAAACAATAACATAAATACATCATTCTAAATCAGTATCTGCAAAATGCATGTCAGGGGCACCAACAGACTTAATGCATTTGTTTTGATGATCTTTTGTGTACAACACAGTAAAGTGCCTTTATGTGACCACAGAGGATATCTCTTTTCCCTTGTATTTCAGCTAGGAGTAATGTTGCAAAACAAGAGTCAAGGTGAGACCAACGCTTGGTGCTGAGTTTTCTGGGTTACTTCTTAAGAAAAGTGCTTGTGGAATATTGTTTATGTGGCTAAAAGAATGATTTTACTAATCCAAACAAAACATAATTAAAATAAAGACGAAGGGAAGGAAATCCCTGAGGATACTCACTCCGCTTTGGAGAACCATGTTGTCACAACAGTTGACTGACCACTTCTGATCTTGTATTGCAGCTGGTACATTTATTCTGAAATGTATTTTCTGTACTAAAGCTTTGTTCCTATCCTGTCCTTAATGTGGTTTCTCACCAGGGCCTCATGAGAAATAACTCATTGCCAGGTATTTCACGAACTCTTGTACGAGCAAACCTGCACAGATCGATATGTTGCTGCAGTGGGTGGTGCAGACAAGCTCAGATACCAGAAATTGTATTGCTGCTTTTAGCCCAGAGATAGCTATAAGAATAAATGCATCCTGCTTTATAGCAAGCAGAACTTACTTATTGATTAAGCTGGGTATCTCTAAATGGCATCAACTTCTGCAGTCAAGCCATGATCCATATTTATGCTATTTTTTTTCTCTGCTTAATAACCCCATTGTTCATACGTTTAATTTGTTTGCTAATGCAGAGCTCTTCTAATTTCTGCATTGTGGTTTACAGACAGTCTCAGTTTCCTGTTTCACTGGAAAACTCATTAAATGGTTGAGAACGAACTTTCAGCAGGGCTAGTTCTCCTTCTGCTTGTCCTCCTGTGAGGCACCTACTGCTTTCAGTTTCAGAGGACAGATCCTCTCACCTCTGGGTTTCTGGAGAGCAGCAGTTCTGATGAGCGTTTAAATGCTTAGCCTATTTTTGGCCAAGCCTTTTTTTTTCTCCAGCTGTTATGTGTTGCTCAGAAGTCACTTTGAAACATCCACATTAGGTGTCTAAGATCACTTCATCAGAACTCATTTAAGGGATTCTTTACACATAGTTCAGCCGCACAGTCCCAGACAGTTACTCTAAGATTATTTAAATACCACAGAGTCTGACTGCAAATTGGTCGTATTATTACAAACCATTTCTAGAGCTTTTGTATTGATATATGCAATCATACTTCCTGAGTCACCTCTCCTGTAAATGAAGTATTACAATTCATATGTTAAGCACATTTACTTGTTGAGGATTGCATTTCCCTCGTGCCTTTTGAGAAGAAACAGATGAAATTGGCACAGAATCTATATATATATATTTAATTTCAATGAACTTTGTATTGTTCTTGAGAATATGTATTGCACTTTTTTTTTCTGGCCCTTGAGACAAACTTCCTGTACTCCATGGTTTGGAGTAGTGGTGATCACAGCCTGACGTCCTCGTGTAGTGTATGAAGCTGGTACCTCCACACAGCTCAAGTGAGAACCATGCGGCTATCAGCTCTGCTCGCTGCAGCAGCTGCACTGCTGGGTTCTTGTGCTCTGATCCATCTGGTTTTGGAGCTAGCAGCTTCTCTGTTTGATCAGATAATTCTGAACTGTCTTCCAGTATGTGCTATAGATGCACCCAAATTTTCCTCTTGAGATTATTGCCCAACTTCACTGCCTGCTGCTGGAGGCTGCTGTCTTTCTTTCAGTAACAAAGAAGTTTTCACAAATATGGTACAGCTTTTTCTATTAAAACATAATACTGAAGTCTAAACCAGCTGTAATTGATTCCAAGATTCATAAGTCATGCTTTTCTGAACTTCTCAAGAAATCACTGAGGAAATGTGAGCGCTGAACTAAAATGTTTTGGTTTCAATCTACAAGAAAACTGCATAACTTAAATCTTTTTTCTTGGTGATCACTTCCTTTTTGCAAACAGTTCTTGGTGTACTTGTTTAGGTAGACACGAATACAGAACTTTCTGTAACGTAGTCTGGCTTGCTATATGTGCTTAATTTAATGCATTACAGATACTCTCCTTGGAAGATGTAGGGAGATGGGGCCTAACAACTTTCAGAAACAGTCTGAATCATTGACTGAATTCATGGACTCACAGATCACTGCCACAATGTTATTTAAGCTGCCCCTCAAACAGAGGCTCTTTGGAAAAAGCCTGCTGTCTGTAACAACTATCCTAGACAAATATGGTCCTCTGCTCTCTGTGGTTTATCTTTACAAATTTTTGGCATAAAACTGAAATAAGTCTTATTTGATTGGAGGAAATGGTCTCAAGTTGTGCCAGAGGATGTTTAGATTGGATTCCTGCTATACTACAAAACTACAGTTATGGGGTTGCAGGTCCCATAGTCCCATTTGCTACACCAAGGGATCTAAGACAGATAATTGCTGCTCTCTGTTGCTTGTGTAGCC
The DNA here is from genome assembly GCA_016647715.1 of Pavo muticus. NCBI lineage: Eukaryota > Metazoa > Chordata > Aves > Galliformes > Phasianidae > Pavo > Pavo muticus. The sequence continues at coordinate 3,418,784 of JACDJE010000056.1, read as the reverse complement.
TTGCAAGGGGTAGGCACAAACAAGAACATTTGGATCCAAAAAGCAGTGACTACAAAATTTTTCCCATTTCTCATATGTAAATATTTAACAAAATCATCACATTCTAGACATGGAATTGCTTTTTTTTTTCAGCTACTAATAATTTGTTGTCTCCATAAAAATCAACAATAGTGCAGCATTTTTATCCTTGATAGTATCATTAGAATCACAGAATCACAGAATTGCAGAGGTTGGAAGAGACCTCAAGAGATTACCAAGTCCAGCCCCACTGCTAAAGCAGGTTCCCTACAACAGGTTGCTCTGGTAGGCATCCAGACAGGTCTTGAATATCTCCGTAGAAGGAGACTCCACAACCTCTCTGGGCAGCCTGTTCCAGTGCTCTGTCACCCTTACCGTAAAGAAGTTCTTCTGCATGATAGTACAGAACTTCCTCTGTTCAAGTTTTAGGCCTTTACTCCTTGTCCTATCACTACGCACCACCAAGAGCCTGGCCCCATCCATTTGCCTCCCACCTCCAATTAGACATTTAGAAGCATGTATCATATCACCTCTCAGTTTTCTTTTCCCCAAGCTGAACAGACCCAGGTTACTCAGTGTTTCCTCATAAGGGAGATGCTCCAGGCCCCTTACCATCTTTGTTGCCCTCTGCTGGATTCCTGCTAGGAGATCTCTGTCTTTTTTCGGATGGGGAGCCCAGAATTAGACACAGTATTCTAAATATGGCCTCATCAGGGCAGAATAGAGGGAGAGGATCACCTCCCTAGACCTACCAGCCACACTCTTTTTAATGTAACCCAGGATACCATTAGCCTTCTTGGACACAAGGTCACACTGCTGGCTCATGGCCAACCTGTTGTCCACCAGGACATCCAGTTCCTTCCTCGAAGAGCTCCTCTCCAGCAGGTTATCCCCCAACCTGTACTGATACATGCAGTTATCCCTCCCCAGGTGCAAGACTCTACACTTGCTGTTGTTAAACCTCATCCGGTTCCTCCCTGCCCAACACTCCAGTCTGCCCAGGTCTTGTTGAATAGCAGCACAGCCTTCTGGTGTGTCAGCCACTCCTCTCAGCTTTGTATCATCAGCAAACTTACGGAGGGTGGACTCTATTCATTTATTCAGGTCATTGATGAAGTTGTTGAACAAGACCAGACCCAGCACCGACCCCCCTGGGGAACACCACTAATTACAGGCCTCCAACCAGAGGCATTAATAATTAATTGGCATTAATAATATAATACCAATAGCATCTATGGTGTCGATGCCATCAATAGTACTAAAGTATTGGCATTTTGGAATGCTTTTAGTTTACTCTTATCTTAAAATTATATGTGATAATGAAAGAATGAAAGACCACGTTGTGCACAAGTATATAAATGCAGAAACATATACTTGTGTGGTGGCACTGATTTATATCTACTGATGGCCTGGCCTGCACATTTCAGTTAGTTGGCTGCACCAAAGCTATCTAGACAATAAACATATTACGGGCACATCTATTCTTCCAGCATTTCTAGTTTGATGGTATGTTGTCATATTACACTGCATCAGGTCTGTCTCAAATTTCTACAGGACAGAGAAGCTAAGCCATTCTGTGATCTCTGAGAAGCAACTCAGTATATTTGTGTCCTACTTGTAGTTGTGTGGTAGCCTTGAATTTAGGTTAATCATCTTCGATAGAAATGAATTTCAAACCCTGCTATTATACTGTCCATAGACAAGAACAGTTTGTATTTAAGACACGCCTGTTTTCTCAGATTTTTTTTTTTAAGTCTTATCTGCTTTCTCAGGAATGCAAGCTCTGTAAAAATCTGTTTCAGGTTGTCTTTAATGCTCTATGAGTGAAATACTAGAGTTCAAATTTTCTGAACAGTTACATATGTCAGTTTTCATAAAGGCTTACTTCTGTATAAATTTCTGTAGGCTGTTCGGCATGTTTACCTTACTCTGCCCACGGTATGCAGCAGTGAGGGCTCTGAAGTTCACGTTAGAGTTCACATTAATGACACATAGTGTGGAAGTTGTGTAGCTGCACAAAGAACTGCCAGCCCATTTTGTGCACCAGTGCTGCAGCTAGGGATCTGAACTCATTCAGCCCTATTGCATAGAGTAGGATTAAAACTGTGAGAATTAAACCTGTCATATGCTCCTGCCTAATAAATCCAGGAAAAGGTGGTAATTTAGTAAAACATTGGAGCCATTCTGTATTTACAATGGCATGTAGGAGATTACACATTAGCTCTGAGATGACCTCGTAATACTTGAGATCGGAGATTAGACCTCAGGAAAACTTGGTTTTCCCTCTGCTAGCGCTGATTTTTGAGCCCTCACTTTTGCCAGATACCTTTGCCTTTTTCCTTTTAAAGTGATGCTTTTTATGCTCATGAGTTTAATACACAGGAGTGAAACTTTTTAGCATGTGTTAACAGTGCCTATCTCCTTGTATTTGCTGTTAAAACCATTCTTGGTAGAATCAAGCTGGATGTCACGTTCATGAGATATGATTGAATTGTACATGTTTGTAACTGTATTTTTTTTTCTAGGAGAGAGGCATGGTTATGTTTATAGTAATGAATTAAATGAAAGAATAGTGTCAGACAGTGGGGCTGAGTATGGTGTGAAGTTACAAGGTAACCTGCATGGCAACCTCAGGCAGTGAAGAAGAGTAAGGTCAGGAAGTAAATGTGCCAAGGTCTTTCGGTGCCTGGTGTCTGACAGCCAATTTGTCTCTCTTTCTTACCATGTAAGACAACGTGGAGATGACTTTGTCAGAATCTTTCTATGATTGTAACATGATCTGGTAGCAAACTGATAATGCCAAGTGGTCACATCCATGCAGGCAAGGCCAAGTTCCTTCAAGGAATATCAGAATGATTTGCCAAGGTAGAGATGTCACTTCACATGATGATTTAGCTTAATCGGCTGCTAATTAATTAAGCCTAAGCTTCCTTTGAGTACTTTTAGACCTATCCAAGGTATCACCATCAAATATCCTTCAAGGATTTTTTATTTTTCTAAGGGTATGTCAGTACAAGTAACACGTCAACAGCAAGTCACGTATGTACTCTTCGAAACAAAGGGATTCTCAGTGTCCTACGATAAATACTCATGGCAATTACTGACTTACTGCGATAGGAGATTTAGCTAGAGTCTCATCAGCATGCAGGTCATGCACAGTGGTATGTGCAAAATCATGCACAAAATCACAATGAGTTAAAAAGCTTCTCTACAGCAACATAATAAAGGACAATCTTTGAAAGGCCAAATCTAGAAATAGAATACTGTCTGAGAAAATGTGTCACTCACTAATTATGGAGAGGCTGTCTCTTAAATCATAATTAGCTTTCTGTTATCAACCTATTTTTTCTTTTTCCTTCCCCTAGAGAATTGAAGCTGCTCAAACAACTTCTAGTGCTTTTTATGTATGATTTTACTAATGTTTTTTTTTTTAGGGGAAACAGTATAAGCTGGCCTGGTCTTCCAGAAATTGCTGCACCAGAGTGCCAGAACCTCCTTGGGCTCAGCTTTCCACTGCAACCAAAATGCTTTTCCTTGGTGCTCTCCTCCCATTGGCAACTCATTAATCAGCAGAGCTGCACTGGTTTCATTCATTCCAGAGGAAGTCCTTCATACCTGTGCAAATGAGGCTGGATTTGCATGACTGTTGCTTAAGTCTGTATCTCTTAATCATGGAACTTTTGTTTGGCTAGCATCTTCAGAAAGAAAAATTTATATTAAAGCCATTTAGCAACATGTTATGTCAAGCTATGTTCTCTGTGATCATGCATTCAAAATTCATTTTCAGTCCATATCCTTTGATACTTATTTACTTACTGAGGAGATAAATTTCTAAATGTTGGAAAAAAATCCTCAACCCACAAATTCTACCCTCCTTTCTCCTATACCATATGTGTTTCAATATCATACTTACACAGTAAACAAATTTACGTTTTGCAGTTTATCCAGTTGTTTCCCTTTCTAGGTCAGGAAAGAATGGCTCTCTGCATTATTGTTCGAAGAGGGTTATACACAACTGCACATTATATAAAGACTTGCAAATACTGTCAGAGGCTCAGAGAAGGTTTACATTTGCACAGATGCTGAACATTAATGGAATACCACTGTCTTTCTCCCAACTCTCTCACACATACTTTCCTTTGGCAATAACTTTGTACATGTATTGAATGAAATGTTCTCCCCTGTCTGACAGCACATGCCTTGCCTCATTTATAAACTCTCCTGTTGCTACAAAAATTTTGTGTGTCAGCTTGAAGGAAATAGCTCCTGACAGTATGGGCAGCATAGGGTGGATGTTGACCTATACAGCTGGGAAGGGGGGATTAGATGGGAAGACTCTGAATTCTTCCTATGGAAATTCATTGCAAGGTAGTTAATCTCCTCCTTTGGTTGCAAGCCATTTGAGTAGAAGGGTAAAGTCCTTCCCCATTGATGTTCTGCCCAGCCTGTTCTTTTCTTCAATGGAATAATCTTATGTCAAAGCTATAATATATTTTAGAGTCTTTTTTAGCACACCCCAATGCAAGGAAGAAATTGAAAAATTTTGTAGTTATTCTGTGTACTTACAGCTACATATATTAGTTATTATGTTGATTGCACTTATATTGTATTGGAAGAAAAGCAGAAAACCTCATTGGTCTTTTTCAGTTCTCCACGTGCTTACAAGCACTGTAATGCAGAAGGCAGTTTATAATTAGTAACATGACTCACTTAATACTGTGCCCTCAGAGGAAATGACTTTCCATATTCTTCAGTTCAATTCTCTGTTGTACTAATGGTCCACCCCTTTTCTCTTGTGTCTGTCCTTCCAGAACTCCCGAGCTGATGTTAAGAAGTGGCTTCTAGCAGGTGTGAGGGGGAAGACAAGTCAAGACTTTGGCCATCACAAAAAATCTTCCAACTTTGTCTGTTTCCAGAAGAAAGGAAGAAAAAGCAGAAACAGCAGCTGTGGCACTTCCACCCCTTCTCCAGAAAAATTATTAGAAATCAATTGCACAAACGTATCGTCTTGAATTCAGTTACAAAAAACTAAGGAAGACCTTGCTTCAGTCTGTTCCTGATTATGAGAAAGGCAAGGTCTGTGAACAATTAACACTGAGTTTTAGAAGAAAACTGGAGAAGTAGCAGATGGTGAGACATAAAGCATTTTTTCGGAATTAAGGGATGGAGTGAAAACTAAGCTGAGTTTGGGCTTTCCAGTGTCCACTGAAGAGGAGGTTATGAGCCACCAAGAAAAGAAGACTGAAAAATCATTTTCTAATTTATAGATCCAGAATCTGCTTCATGTTTCTATTGGGAAGGTATCAAAGGAGAAGAGACAATGGAGATCAAGGATAAGAACAGGTAAATAATTTAATTCCTCTAAGAATTTTTTTTTGTTAGGCTGACATATTCTTGCTCAACCCCCTGTGGTCTTCAGAGAGATAAGCACTGGGTTTGAAACTTATCTAGAATTTGGTTTTTAAAAAAATGCTACTTTAAAAAGTGAGATTAATTGCTTTAGTTACAAAATCATAAGTAGGTATCAGGTTCTGATGCATTTACATATGAATTATCCCCATGAAATCAATGAAAACTGCTTAAAAAAAAAAATAGTTCCTGGGAGATTCATAGTCTGACCTTCAATTTTCATGTACACTTCGCTTTCACTACTGCATTTTTAAAAATACAAGTGAAACTTTTCTTCTTCATGCACTTGCCTAACATTGAATTAAACATACAGCAGTATTTTACTGGGAGCAGTGGATAATCTTGCAAACAACTGAAAAACAGTGTGAGTTCTTTGTGTAGATGGTGTCTGAACAAAACTTAGGAGATGAATGTTTATCTGGGTCTTAAAACTATCACTGGAAATATTATTATTATTCACCATCAATGCATGAAGAGATGACAACCTCCATCCCCAGAACTGCAATCTGCAGGACCCCCACTGACATGCAACTCTTTATCAGACACAGCCTCTGTGTGGGTTGTCCTAGATAGAGGTGCAGAGCCAATACGCAAGTTGGGTTCTGAGTATTAGGAAGAGGTGGGACTGAATAAATCAGACTTAAGAGTTATAGCAAGGGAGAGGCTTTGATTGGACAAACATCGACTATTACATACAAATGGTTCAATCTGTTCTGCCATAGGCAGATTTCTTGCAGTAAGCACTATTCCTGCTGCCAACAATTTAAAATTTTATATTCAATATTAACATCTCGGATACCATTTAGTGATGGGTTTTCTTCCCCGAAGGCCATAAGTGACAAATAGCCTGTCATGCCAATTAAATAATGACTTCTGCTCATTTGGTTTCACACAGTTCATGTGTTTTCACGTAAGTTTCAGTTAAACTGACTTTCCATTAGACTCTGCAGTCATATCTCAGAATCCTCAATGGGCATCTTTTTTTTTTTTTTTTTAATTCCAGTATCAATCAATTAGAAAAAAAATTACAGCTCTCAAAGACTTTGGTACAGTATGTTATCTGACCTTCAACTTTAATATTTATATAGTTCCTAGCTATTTTTAATTGTTGGTCAACTTACAAATCTGTTCGTGAAATTTGAGCTTTAGATGCTCAACTTGAAGGAAATAACAGCTTTAGCAGACCCCTGTTGACTATGTATTTGCAGTATTTACTTCTCAGATTTTGGTGTATGCCCTTCCTCCAGCAAGTCTTAAGTCTACTGCAAATAGATGTTTTTGCAGCAGAACCAAGCTTCATATCTTTTATTTTTTTGTGCCTAACAACAAGACCTTGCTGTCAGTTGGAGCTTCACAGCATTTGTGCATTATATTTCGAGACAATAGCTGAAATGCAGAATTCCACTCCAGCTTTTGTCTTTGAAGTTTTTGAACTTTACTCTTAACTACGTGCATTTTGTAGTACTAATTTAATTCATGGTAATAGGAGTGCAATTCCCTTAAGTTCCTATCCTCATTCCTCTTTCTATCAACACACAGATGCAATACAATGACAATAATGAAGCTTTTAGAACTGACTAAAATGAACTGCTTTTACAGAAAAGCTTTGCTGATTAAGCTGTAGATGGGTTTTGCTGCAGTATCAAACACACAGAATTACAGTATTGTAGGTCTTGGAACGGATCTCTGGAGATCATCTAGTCCAGCCCTCTGCTAAAACAAGTTCCTTAGAGAACCTGCTACATTTAATCTCATTTCTATGTATTCACAAAAATCTTTGACTACTGAAGTGCTTTAAGCTGATCCATGATGGCAGGAAGAGAATGCTCTGCAGCAGTGTGATGCAGATGCTCAGAGAGGACACGGTCGCACCATAGCTTCAGTTCCTGCAACCCATCACCTGCTAATCCACTCTTCATAGACTGTAAAGGTTCTTATCACAGCACTTTTTTTTTTTTTTTGTACTGTGTCTACTGCTCAAGACAGGTACAAGCAGGTTAATTAGAGAGAAATCAGCACAAACTTGGGTAACTTTACAGTTGTCACGCCCATGTTTCAATAGAAATTTTACAAGAATTGTAAAACATCTTGTCTTTGCTGAAGCTGGAGGGTAGCACAACACCAGCTCTGAGGGTACCATGGCCCCTGTAATTGCTTTGTGTCTCAGATCTGTCAAAATGAGCCAAGCTAGCTTATAGAATTCAAACAGTAAGAATTTGTTAAATTGGGTGATAATACTTGAACCAGGATAAAGAGTAGCTATAGATATTCTACCAGAAATTCAAAAAGTAGAGTGAAATGCAGTTGGGTGTAGGAAGCTGGAAATACTTGACACCTTTCCCCATGCTCCTTCACGTAGGACAGGACATGGAAGAACAGCCTCTGGCTCTTGATGAGGGATTCTTGTGTATAAGCTAGAGCTCAGAGCAGTGTTTGCTGGAAGATACCACAGCTTTGGAAGTGGACTTGTCAGGCAAACCAAGAGTCCCTTTCACTTCTTCTTTGCGTTTTCCCAGAAGGGTATAGTCTGCGTCACTCCTTCCCCTTTTCTTCCCTTCCTTTCACAAGGCCTTCCTTGCATCTCATGTTTTTTCCTTTGTGCCACCCATCTATCTCCTGTGGTCTAAAGGACAATCTGTTGTTTGTCTTGGTGTTTTAAAAACTGGTAGGAAGGAGGTAGAACTGATAGAGAATAACAGAATCTGATAGAATAATTTTTTACTCAGAGGGTGATAGGTGCTGGCACAGGTTGCCCAAAGAGGTTGTGGATGCCCTATCTCTGGAGGTACTCAAGACCAGGCTGGATGGGATTCTGGACAGCCTGATCTGGTGGGGCAGGGAGGTTAGATCTAGATGATCTCTAAGGTTCCCTCCAACCTAAGCCATTCTATGATTACTGGGTACCATCCACTTATTTGATGCACAGACATACAAAGACACTCTTAGAGGCCCTTGAAGTTGTGCATTGCCATAATTTATGGAAACTGCATGAATCTTCTTCTGTTTGATATTTTGATATTTTAGTTCAGTGATGCATAGAAAATATTCTGAAACTCTGGAGCATGAATAGATGCAGTACTCAGAAGTAATCTTCTAGAACAGAGATGAGAAATACTTCTTAGAATGTGTAATCTATTTGTTTTTTTTTTTTTACTCATTGAGTGGATTTTTCTCACTTTAAGTAGAAAGATAGAAGCTTCATTAAGTATTCTGAAATGAAAACTGGAAAACTGTCAGTGTAGTATGGAAGAAATGCCCTTGATAAACTGTGAGTCCCATATGGAGGCCTGGACTGGATTCATTATGGTACTTTGGAACATACTTTAGACACTGAAATCAACAGGCAAATTTAACCTCTGGTTTTTGGTGTTGCAAAGTTAAAGTGGGTGTTCTAAGTCCGGTCCTTTTATTGTCACCAAAGGCTGCAAGAAAACAACTATTATTAAAAAATGCGTGTCAACAGCAGTCCTTGCAACATTGCAAGGACTCTTAAGTCCCTATTAAGGCAGTTCTCTGAAGAGTAATTGGATTAATGGTTACTCTACTGTAGTTAAGAGTAAAGTTAGGTCTTGTCTTAAAGAACATAATATAAAGTCATAATATAAAGAGGTAGATCTAGGAGAAAGTTTTACTTACACAATTGAGAAGATTTTGAATTCTTCCATTTATTAGTGCCTTCTTGCTCTGCTGTTTATTAGCAAGAAGTATACAAGTTTCATGGTCTCTTAAGGACTTTCCCTTGACATTTCCTCAGTGCCATCAAAGAACTGGCTTGAACATTAAAAGAAATAATGGGGAGAGTAAAACTATTATATGGAAATAAATGCTGTCCTTGGCCCCTCTGCACTTAATTCTTTTGTTTGTTATTATTAGTATTTCAGAAGTGTTCTATTCGGATAATACTTGGCTCCTGGAAAGTATGTTTAGAAATACATCAGCTTGCAAAAGGAATAAGAACACTTTCCCCTAGTTCTTGCATATTTACTAGGCCGTGATCATGCAGCTTTTTGGCTTAGAAGCTGGCTATGATAGTTTCGTATAAAGTCTGAAAAGCAGGAAAACTGATTCAAACTTACTGCACCAAACTATAGCAGGACAATTTCAGCAAAATACTTCAATTTTGTAACAGATTTTTGGGTAGTTTTTAATCAGGTTTGCTTTGCAGGCCAAACTGTCTTTTGTCAATTTTACTAGATTTAATTGATGCCTGTTTAGTGATTTCAGATAAGAAAAATATAAAAAGTTGTTTTCTGTTAATGAAGCTATTCAAATAAGTAGAAACTTCCCACTGTCCAGAAAGAGGTGGTTTCCCAATGAGCAGCACATGTGTCATTAGCAAATGACATCAGCCAGTGATAGGTTTATACTCAAACTTCTTGAAAATGTAAGCAAGGATATAAAGCAAGCTCCTGGCAGTGACTGCAGACCAATGCATTCTATAGTCTCTGGCTGACGAGAAATATTTATGATGTAATGTTGAAAACATCTGTTAGAAACACTTAAAGAACTGGGTTAAGAATGAAGTTAAGTGCTTACTGTGTCAAAGAAATCTGTGGCTTTGTGTTTCCTATGTGCTGTCTCAAATAAATGTAGCTGTTGAGTCGTATCGACTTGCTTGCCAGCACTGCAGAAAATTTGCTGCACTGGATGATACTGTACTGCAGTGGATTTTCTCTTATATTAGAAAGTGTACACTATTTGTCTCATTATTCTTCCATTTGAAGACTCCATTCTATCTTTTTGTGCACAGTTATAAGGAAAGCCTGGGCTTGAATCCATCTCTTTCTGCTGCTGCACACTTATTTTAAATTATTGTGAATATAAGATCACATTGCAACACAGATTTTTCTGTGGTAAGGGACATACTACTATGAAAATGTATTTCAATTTGTTTGATAAAATACTCCAGTACTGCAGAGACTCTTTCCATTTTTTTCTATTGCATGTCTGTTCATATGTAGGTTACAGGTTATATGACCTTATTCTGAACCAAATAGAACCCTTGTTTATGGACATAGGAAAATTTCCGTACGTGGTTTTAAATCCAAACGCTGTTCTGCTTGGAAATGTTGTTATAAAGATGTTACATACCTTCCTAGTTCTATTTTCCAAAGGAATAAGCAAGATAAAAAATAAGAATAAAAAAAAAATGGTTTTTTTTTTTTTTTGGTCCTCAAAGTCTACAAACCAGAAATAGTACTTTTTCATCAAGTAGTGTAATTTATAAGCAGTCATTTTTCTATGAGGTTTTTTATCTAGCTCTCAGTAAAAAATTAAGTTTCTCCAATAGGTTTCTACTCAAATTGTAGTTTCTCTTCTCTTCAGTTTAAGAGCTTGTTTTTTCCCATTCTTTGGATGTGGTATCAGTTTTTTTTTTTTTCTTTGTTACTAAAATCAGTGCCTTCTCTTGCTAGAAGTTTGTCATAAAATTGGTAACTTGAAATTTTGGCACCACTGGAATCAATAGGATGCTTGTTCATCAACAGCAATATCTATCCAATAAAAAATAATAATAACAAGGGAGCAGAGCTCTAAAAAAGGTGCCAGAACTCTAAAGGTAAGTGTCATAACACAGCTCATGTCTAAAAAACTCAACATCCACCTAAAACCAAATATTTATCTCTGCCTGCATGTCAGAAGTTATCCCTGGTTTATGAACTATGGCTGTAACAGTATTTAACCCATCAATTGCAACAATATCCACATTTATACAAATGCACTTATATACTAGCTGACCCATTACAGCAGCATTGCCACGTCACCAGCTGCCAGGAGCTCAGTATGACAATACCATGGTGACAGAGGGTACCATACTGAAGATGGTGAGCAACTGGCACTCATCTACAGAACTGCCACCAACCAGCATTCATATGTGAGGCTTCTCTGCTTCAGGCATGTAGCAAAGACGGGACCCTCCTCTTCTCTCTGATCAGAAATTAAATCCCCAAATAGGATCTCTTCTGAGGTTTCAGAACAACTTTCCCAAGCTTGATTTGTCAAAGCTTGTGCTTATGTTAGTGCTCACTGGGATAGGCATTGCAGGGGTCACTCAGGTATTTCTTCATTCATCTTGCCATGATCAAATCAACATAAATCTCTTGTAAAGCATACCTCTCTACTGTCAGTTTTGGCTAATGCCTGCAAGGATGACAATTAATTTCCTGTTTATTTATTTATTTATTTTTAATATACCAGTCACCATGCAGCACAACAGTTAATTCATTTCTGTATCAGTCATATTAAAGCTTGTCTTTGATAGACCTTAGGTATCGAGAGAAGGCTTTGAATGCTCCTAAATAAGTGCCTTCTACAAATTTGCTTAGTGCCAGTGTTGTTTCCATCTAGGCTACTGTTGGTGATGTTGAACAGTATCAGGCAGTCTACCCAGTATGACTGCCTAGACACCCTGCTTTGTACAAATTCTTAATCTCAGTAGTCAATATTTCAACTCACCTTTCCATTCCTGGCTGATACTTCTTCAGATTCCAGATGTGAATGCTGCTACTGGCTACAGTTTCAAAAGCCACACTAAAGTTGAGGTGTATTTCATTCACTAATTTTGTTCCATCTACATACTTGTTCATCTGATCATATAGGATAATTAAGACTTGATTATATCCTTGCTAATTCATGCTATCTCTTCATGATGTTCTCTGCAATATCTCAGATCTGAGATGAGATTTAGTGGCCTTCAAATCCTTTCAGCATCCTTTTAGACCTTCATTAAGATGGGCCTTTTTTTTTTCCAGCCATGAAGCTGTTCTTGTCATTGTGCTTTCTCACAGATGGCACATTACTCAGATAGCCTTGCAGTCATGTTGGTCTGCATTTGAGCACTCTGGTGAATCCCATCTGCCTATATGAACCTGAGTAGATAGAACTACCCCAGGCAACCCTACAGGCTTGGGAAGGAGTGGCTTGAAAGCTGCCTGATAGAAAGGGACCTTGGTGTACTGATGGACAGTTGGCTGAATATGAGCCAGCAGTGTGCTCCAGGTGGCCAAGAGTGGCATCCTGGCTTGTATCAGGAATGGGATGGTGAGCAGGACTAGGGAAGTAATCCTGCCCCTGTACTCGGCACTGGTGAGGCCTCACCTCGAGTACTGTGTTCAGTTTTGGGCACCTCAGTACAGAAAGGACATTGAGGTGCTGGAGCAGGTCCAAAGAAGGGCAGCAAGGCTTGTGAAGGGCTTGGAGAATATGCCCTACAAGGAGCGACTGAAGGAACTGGGGCTGTTTAGTCCAGGAAAAAGGAGGCTGAGGGGAGACCTTATTGCTCTCTTCCAATATCTGAAGGGTGATTGCAGTGAGAGCGGGGTTGGTCTCTTCTCACTGGTGACAAGTGACAGGACGAGGGGAAATGGCCTCAAGTTGTTGCAGGGTAAGTTTAGGTTGGATATCAGGAAACACTTCTCCACAGAAAGGGTTGTTAAAGCACTGGGATAGGCTCTGCAGAGAGGTGGTTGAGTCACCATCCCTGAACGTGTTTAAAAACCGTTTGGATGTGGTGCTCAGGGACATGATGTAGCGGAGGGTTGTTAGAGTTAGGGTAGTATGGTTAGGTTGTGGTTGGACTTGATGATCTTTAAGGTCTTTTCCAACCTGAGCAATTCTATGATTCTATGAACTTCCTAACTGTAGTTCCTAATTGTTGCTTAGTTCTCATCCTCAGCAGCTCCTCTCCTTCTCAAAATGTGTCAGAGATTGGAAACAGGCTTTGCCTTTAAAGACTCATGCAGTAAGTGCTTCAGCTATTTCCATGCAGATGGTCATTAAGTTGTTTCCTCCATCCATCAACATCCAGCTCAGGATTTTACAGATTCCTTTTGTAATGAGCATATTGGTAATCACTGAGCTTTGGTACAGCCTGAATGAAAACAATTGTAACGCAACCACTGCATACTTTGCTTCCACACCTTGAGAAGTTTTGTAAGGCATGAGGACTTAGCGCACGCCCTATGGGATAAAGTGGATGGTCAATACCAGTAAGTATTCATGATCAAGCAAGCGATTGACAGGAAAAAGAAGAGGTTTCCTCCTGTGTTCCGTATCCTTCAGAAACGTTTATTAACCCTGAGACCGCTGGGCCTAGATGTTGGGCACTGTGTGAGGCAGGATGAACTAAGGGAGAGGTGGGGAGACACTGCTGTTTAAGGCTGGAAGCAGCAGGACCGGAACGAACCAGCTCCCACGTCCCTGCGCCTCCCTGCGTGGAGCTGGGCACCCTTACAGAGGCCGCACCGCTCGCACCTCCCTGGCAGCCACCGCTGCTTTTAGGGCGTCTTCCCCGCCAGCCCCGCTTTCTTCTCCTCCTCCTTCCTCTTCCTTCACGGCGCAGAGCTCAAGGCGAGCCCCTCCCGCCCGCCGCCGCACGGTCCCTCCCCTTCCCCGTGTGGGGAGCGGCGGCGGCGGCGGCGGCAGCAGCTAACGGTCCTTTGTGCGCTGTGGGCATGTGAGTGGCGGCGGGACGGGACGGGACGGGACGGGACGGGGCCGCGGGTGCGGGTGTTGCCACTGCCTCTCCCCTGGGGCCCGTCGCCCCACCCTGCACCCCGGCCGGGAGCTCCGGCGGCCGCCTCGGGCCTCCGTGTCGTGAGGGGCTGCGGGTGGGTGCTGGGGCAGCGCTCTTCAGGCGGTGTCTCTCTTTGTGTTGGCGCAGGCTGGCCCGGGTCACTATCCTCCATGGCTGCCTGGGCTGCAGGACGTTCGAGCTGCCGCCCTCCGCGGATGTGGGCGACGTGAAGGCGCGGATCGACGCGGAAGCCGGCTTCCCTGCCGCCCGACAGCGGCTGTGGCACTGCGGGAGAGAGGTGAGAGAGGGGCGGGTGTGGGGCTTCCTGCTCGCTGCCCAGCCGGCTCCGGCAGCGCCAAGTCTGCGACGGGGCGGAATTTGAGGTGTAGGCACGTGGGAGAGGGGGACGAACGAATGACCTTGTGCTGTGGAAAGCATCAACGGGAGGTCATCAGCTCAATGCTGTTTGGTGAGCGCCATCCGTACTGCCTGGAAGTGCCGGTGGGGTGAGATGGGGCTGGGAGGGGGGGCAGGCTGTGAAACAGGCTTCAGTGTGGCACAGGGATGCTGAAAGCATGGAGAACCGGGTGATAATAGTGGTATTGCTCAAGGAACACCCTCTCTTACGTGTTCTGAGTTTTGAAAACAATTACATATTTTATTTTCTAGCTTGGTTTTTATTTCCTTGATTTTGTGCTCTTCAGGCCTTCCTGTTTTGGGAGAAAGGAGCTCTGTGTATCACTCTCTAAAACCCATCTGGAAGCCGAGATGCCAGTGCTGTTCTGTCTGGCACTGACCTCTGTGTTTTGGCAAGGAGCAGTCAGTAAGCAGGCTATAGTAACTGTTCTCAGATATGTGTTTCGGGTTAACGTTTAGAAATATCAGTGTGAACAGGCATTCTGTACTTCGGTAATCTCAAAAATCCTTCTGAAACTTTTGAGCGCTTGTTTATTTTATCTTTAATTCTTTATTTTATTGCTGTGTCATTTTTTCCATCACAGCTGCTACCAGATGTTAAAAAATATCCAGTATTTCTTTCTTACATAGTGTGTTATAGAGTCATAGAATCATTAAGGTTGGAAAGACCACTAAGGTCATCAAGTCCAACCATCAGCCCATGCCTGTGACCACTCTAAACCATGTCACTCAGTGAGACATCTGCCCTTCTCTTGAAAACATCCAGGAACGGTGACTCCACCACTCCACCACCTCCTACACCACTTCCAATAATGTAGTGTTAATTGATTAATTTGAACAAGTTAATTATTCTATTTCTGCTGGTGTTTTGGATAAAAAAATACTACTGGAGAAAAGTTAGTTATTCTCTCCCTTTAACATTTGGTGATGGGTTACAACATTCTCTGGATTCTTTTTTATTGTACTGAATCCTAAGTGATATACCCAGTCTAAGTGATTTTACATCTTGAGACATGCTCAGCTCAAGTACAGAGTTTATGTAGGATCTTACAATAAGCTTACTGTTGCTGTGAAGACTTCTTAAAACTGATGCAATTGAAAAGAAACATGTTTCTAATTAGTGTTTTAAAATTATGGCTACGTGTGGACTGGAACTTTTTGCTTATTAAATGTATTTTGATTGTAAGCATCCCTGTGTGACTAACTTCTTCCTAGTGATTTGTTTTTAGCCACTGAAGAGAGAAAGTAGACCTGAACTTTAGTGCAAATTGAGGCTAATGTAATAATACATCTTCACATAATAAAATTGTTAGTTTGCTATCAGCTGAGACTAATTTCAATTGCTTTGTTTTCAAATTAACTCAGTACAACTTTACAACAGTTATACATTTGTTATCCCCTTGTATCTGTGCATCATGTCATATTTGACTGGGACTCTCATAGTAGACTGAAACTGTTACAAAACCATGTTTTTCCCAATGGCTGCTGAGGAATTTGTTGTTTAGTTTGCCCGTTTCTATGGAGTGTTCCCAGTGACTCTCTTGGTTTGCATCTAGAGGTAAAAGTGAGATGAAATTGTCAAGTTTTTGTGGGATCTTTCAATGACATACTTTTCTCTACACTTCTTGTCTTCCTAGTTACTCTGAGTGATATAGCTTAGTTTAAAACTACTTGTGTATATTTATTTTCTTTATGGGCATGTACATTAGAACAGTAACTGCATGCTTCCAGAAGTTCCCAGAACAAGTAGCTTCTCAAATGTAAAACGATGCTGTAGTTTGCACTTAGTAGGCCTCTGCAGACGTTTTTCTACTTGATTTATTTGCAGCCATTTGTTGGTCTTGTTACTGTCAGACCAGTGCATCATCTGAGTACCGCCAGGTGGGCATTAGGCAAAGGAAGCCTAGACCACAGAGTCTGAAGTGCTGCTTGAACTGAATACTAGTTGTTGCGGAGTATTTGTGTACTTCTAGCTAAAGCCAGGCTTCATGGTATAAGTATGCGTGGAATATAACTAAACTAGAATACATACGCTGCAGAGTGTTTTGACCAAGATCTGTTTTTCTGTTTCAGTTGTCTGATGATACCAAGATTGTAGATCTTCAAAAGTCTCAAAATCAAATTTTTCTAAAGCTTCAGTCAGAAGCATTGAAAGGAGGAGGTATGAAAAACACTTGTCTCTGTTTGTGAACTAGAAGGTCCAAACATTTTTTTTAATGCAGTCTGGAACTAATAAAAATTATTTTATCTTTAAATGGGAAGCAGTATTTTTTCTTGTGTGTTATAAGTATCCATTTATTGTTACAAGGGAATGAAACATGCTAATGTATGAAGAAGGAAGTGCTTTTCATGCAGTTATTTTATTTGGTGTCACCAAAAAGTTGCATTTCTTAGCGTAGTAAACCGCAGATTTACTGTCTGATGGTTTTCTAGTGACAGAGGAAAGTAAGGTACTTGTGTATTAGCTACAAGTTCATGTTTTCTTGCTGTAGAACCTGTGATGGTTCAAAAACACCTGTGAAAATGGACTCTGTGGTTCTATGAATGAAACGTTTTTCTTTGTCTTACTTGGTATATGGCTGTGATAGACTTCAAATAAAGAGTTTTTTCCTCTTTCTAACCTGTTGTTTTTATTTTGGTCATGCAAGTATATGGGGAATACATTGTAAGTAGTCCTATGAAATCTTTCATGGAAAGGAAAAACTGTTGCGGTTTTTTGTGCTTGAATATTTGGCTGTGAGATTTTCTAAAGAGATACCACTGTAAGGATTCCATGTTAGAGAAAGCACTTAACTTTTCCTAGCCCACAACTCTTATGTAAAACAATCAAAAGGATCTGAAGGCTTTAATACCAGACTTCTGTTTGTAGAAGTTTTGAGGTTTTTTTTCTTACAGCAGGTGATTCAAGGTGATTCTCAGCAAGTAGATCTCATAGTCATTGCTTTTTTTTCCACATTGATGAGGATGCTGTGGTGTTTTTTTTGTTTTTTTGTCATGTTTTTTCCCATAGTATATGTAATGTGTGTTTGCATATGTATACTTGATTAACAAATACATGCAGAAGGGAGAGAGAAATAACCCTTACATTAGTAATTTTGAAGGGAAGTGATAGGTGAAGACATTAGTAGAGCCAGCTTTCCTTGTGGGCATCACATCTACTGTTCATCTCAAGTTTGGTTTTAGGGAAGTGCTCTTTAGCTTAGAGGTTGAACTGGAGAAGTCTGATCCTTTCATTCTGTAATAGATTATTTCTCCTAGAGCAGGGGCTAACCGTGGAGTTCGTAGAGTGCTTATTCACCAGAACTTCAAAACTTGTTAGTAGCTTTCTGAGACTTTCCCTCCTGCGCTGAGCACAGGTAGCGCCCATGCGAACACCAGGCCAGCACCACAGTGTGCTAGAACAGGAAGTTTATGCTAGAGACAGAGTATGCCGTGTGAGTGCAGGTCAGAAAGGATCATCTCTGGCTGTAAAATATTTAGAGCCCTAGAATGCTCTCCTACAGTTTAAACAGTAGTTGTCCTTCAGAAGTTGCTGTATTTGAACTTTCAGTAGTTGGGAATTGGGATATAAATGACCCAAAGCCTTAGCTATCAGGTTTGTTTCATCCGGATATGAAACCTCATGCTAACATTAACATCAACTGCTTTTTTCTTTTTTGTATAGATGTTATAATATCAGGTCTTAAGTTAATGTAAAGCAAAATTTGAAGTAATTGTTTGGTATTTTTCTTTAAACCTGAAAGTAAATGCATAGTAGAATAATACACAGATTTTTTTTTTTTGTTTTTTTTCTGTTTTAGGTCGTTTTGGACAAACAACTCCACCGCTTGTTGATTTTCTTAAGGATATTTTAAGAAGATACCCAGAAGGAGGACAGATTCTTAAGGTATACAAGAAATGGTATTTTTAGAAGAAATTAAAGTGCACGACACATCACTATTAGTTTAATGCTTTCCAGCAAATCTTTATGGAAGACCTGAAGTATTGAAATATGATAATCATTCAAATTCATCAGATAATCATTCGAATACAGTAGATAAATATTTCTATAAAGCAAAGTGGGATGTGATATATTTTTTTTTTGGTTTAACATAGTCTCTGAGCTTGCTTGTCACCAGTGCCATTATAATTAATAAAAAAGAGATAAAACACAGATGTTAATTTATGTCATGAAATCTTTGATTTAATTATGTGTGAGTGAGCTATATAAGAAAAACAAACATTTTGCTATTTTATTCATTTCTGCTGTAAACTATGAAAAAATACATAATAGTATATGCAGTTCTGTGGGACTTATCTTAGTGTAAGCTTGGGATAAGCCTGAGAATCTAGTATTAAATTTTGCTATGGAATTTCATGTTAAATAAATACGTTTTTCCTCAGTGATTTACTATGGTATGAAAGAGTCATAAGTAGATTAAGTACATTTATAATAGACATCTTTGAGTGACTTTTGGGAGACTGTTTAGGAGCAACATAAATAATGAACTCATTGGTTTTCTATGGACATAAAAAATATTTTTATTCTAGAAATAGGCTATCATAACGAATGAATGCCAGTTTTTCTTCTAAACTGAAGTTAGTGTTCATTATATGCTTTATAATTTGTCTAGGAGACCTCGAAGTATGCTGGCTCTAGGGTACGTTATGTTGCAGTGCTCTGTGTTCGAATGCTGAGTATTACATGTGCAAGCCAAAGGTTGAAAATCACAGCACTGACCTAAGAGCTAAAATTTTTCACTTAGTAAGATGGGGAACTGGTAGGATGGGCTTTACCTCACTTTACTCTAGACTAATCAAAACACAGATAATTCATAGAATCATAGAATGGCCTGGGTTGAAAAGGACCACAATGATCATCTAGTTTCAACGCTCCTGCTATGTGCAGGGTTGCCAACCACTACACTAGGCTGCCCAGTTCACTCTAATGTTAGTAATTTTAGCAAGATAAAAGATGTCTGATTTATTGTTGCTTCCTGTGCTAACATGTTGAAGTGCCACTTTTACTTTTGAAGGGCATTTCATGTGACTGTTTCATGTTTGAATATCATACTTTTTGTCCAGAATGCCTCCTGGCATGGATGGTAGGGAATTCATTTCTCTAGTATGTGGAAATTCTAGGTTCTGACTAGAATGGGCTTTGGTGCAGATGTGTATCTGTCTGTTCATAGAAAACACACCGATAAAACGGGTAACAGAAGATGACAAACCCTTCTGTCTTGGAAGGTTTTCTTTGCAACCATGGAACTAGAAGTTGGTTATTTTTAGTATGAATACTTGAGTTATAGATGTTTTCAGTTGTTTTGGCAGCTTGCAACACGGGTATATTTTTTGAAAGTACCCATCCTATGAATGGACACCTACTGTTTTTACTGTGTATTCCTGAATGCTAGTTGAATCTATAAGATGCATTTGCATCACTAAGGGTTCATAATTTCTTAAAAAGCGAAGCTCAGTTTCTCATTCCAGCATGGAAAAAAGTAGGATTATGTCTTTAGAAATCAGGCTGGTAGATCTAATATTATGAATGTTCATCTTTTCATGTTTTTACCATTCAGAGTTAACTGACTGTTAAGAAGGGCTTATTACTAGAAATTTTGCTGGTCTGTTAAATTTGATTTCAATGTTAATATTCTTCCAGTATATTGCTGTTAAAGTCAGATGTAGCAGATCCAGAGTGTGCCACAGAATGAACGCAAGTCGTTGGCTACCTGGTGGTTTCCCTGCTTATTTCATGTTTCTAGAGACTTTGACTATTTTTCTGCATCTTTTTGCATGATTGTGTTAATTCTTTTAGAAGAATTTATTATTATTATTATTATTTTAATTAAGTACTGCATGTAGCGATTCTGTTTAAAGCATATGCTAAACTGGGTGTTTTTCTTGCTATCTTGTCTTGGTTTTAATGATGTAGAACTGACAATATAAATTATTTTGGTTAATTTTGTAATGTACCTTATGGATCAAATATATTGTCATAGAGTGAAAAACTGAGGGCTTATTACTTTACAACGCTATACTAGATATCAATGAGTTTGTTACTCATTTATCACTGCTCATTGCTATCAACAGTATATTAGAATCCAACCTGAATGCTCACCTTGCTAGAAACCCTTTTGTTGTTGTGAATGATTGAAGAAAATTTATGTTGTATCCTATGTTTTGGTGTGATGTACCTACCTAGACAGCTTTTCAATTCAACTGAGAGATCTTCTTATGCAAAACTTAATTACATGTACCGCCACACACACAGGTGTGTACCTGGTACATTTTTGGAGCCCTGACATGTACTGATGATCCAGTATAAATAGAGTATTTTGTGAAGTTCTCATTCTGCAGGTGTTCATAATTATGCTGATGAGTCTACAGTAAATGATACTAGATGGGCATATTTTGTCAATACAGTTTATAATTAGCACAGTAAACTACTTTATTGACATTTCAGTTATTAGATTTTTCCATGGCTCTCACTGCTACTAATGCTATTTAACAAATATTCAATCTTAATATAAGCCTCTTTCTACTCAATGGGCTTTGACTGGTGATGAAATCTCTTGATTTCATTATTTATAGAGATACAGCTCAGAAATGTCTTGCACCTCATTGCTGTGAAATGTTGACTTAAATTGAATTTAGCTAATGCAAAGAAGAATGCTGTATATTACCCCTTCAGAACTATTCACCTGATATCTGTCTCACGGTTGTATGGTCTTAACTTTTTGACTTCTTTTTCAATCTTCTGCTATCTTGCATTACTTTGAGACTTGTTGTGTAACTGGGATTTGGGAAAATAGTTCTTATAGTAACAGTAGTAGTTTACTTCTGAGCTGTATACATACTGGTTGTGTGTGATATTTGAGCTCCAAATTCAAATTGTGGTTATAGTATTTGTCTGAATGTTCATTTTATAATATCTGTTTTCATTCAGGTAAGCTGGATAAAATACTTTTGATTGAAGGGTATGACAGCAATTATACTTGAGAATATTATAGTTATTTTCTACTGCTTCAGTTGGAAAGCCATGGCTACAGTATGCATAAAATTACTGCGTTACACCTTTTTTTTTATTCTTGTTGTCAGGAACTGATTCAGAATGCAGAAGATGCTGGTGCCACAGAGGTTAGGTTTTTATATGATGAAACTCAATATGGGACAGAAACTCTGTGGTCCAAGGACATGGCGCAATATCAGGGTAAATACACTTTGTACTGATTTTGTCTATTCTTCATTGTGTATGTGGTTCTGTGATTTTCTTTTTTTTTTCTGTGTGGAGTTGACTATATTGGGATGACTCCATTGCTGCTTCAACCTTGCTAGATCTTTTCTTTAAGTTCTAACATTGATTCTTTTCTAAAGCAAATTTTTAGTATTGAAGGCCATACTGTCCTTTTGCAAGCTGTCAGCTGCAGTTTTCCAAGTGCTTCCAATTATTCTGTTTAAGAAAGTCTTCATGTTCTTCTTCATTCTAAGTCATTTTTCGTAGAGATATATGTCTATCTCGAGGTTTATTTCTCTGGGAAATAGTACCCTACGCAGTGGTAACTCCTTGCTTCTGTTTTTTGCTGCTCCTTTGCTTGTACCTCCCTTTCATCACCAAGGATAATCCGAAGTCAGTTTGAGTCATTGCTTCTCCATTAAATTTGCAGGCACATACTTCAAAGAAATGTTTTTTCAGTTTTGTAAATTCATTCTCTAGAAATTTTCAGCAGTGAATAGTTTTCTTCTGTCATCTTTTTAATGCTTGCCTATTTATTTTAGGGCCGGCATTTTATGCATACAATGATGCAGTTTTCACGCCTGAGGACTGGCATGGTATACAGGAAATTGCTAGAAGCAGGAAGAAAGATGATCCCCTGAAAGTTGGAAGATTTGGGATTGGCTTTAATTCAGTTTATCATATAACAGGTACATTCAGTGGATATTTTCATTTTAAAATACTGCCATTTAAAATGTTTAAATTATGTATTCATCAAGGACGTAATACTGTCTGTATGGTATGTTTTAAGTAAGGTCCTTAGCTAAGGTTTTCTAAAGAGTACTGATGTTTTTCTAAAACCCTACAAAGGCATCTTTTTTATTTTGAAGATTTGGAGGATGTTTGCTTCTTCTACTAACGTTATTGTGTACTTAGTCCCTTATATTGAAATGAACATTCCTCTACATCATTATTTCAGTTATGTGCTGCAGTTCACGTTATAGAAGGCTGTAATATAGGGTGCATATACAAGCAGAAGCATCTAGTCTAAATTGGTCACTAAAACTTTTATGCAAGTTCTTTACAGAATAAGCAGTGATGTTTATTTCATGCTAAAAAGCAATGGAGAGATTTATACATGTTTACAGTTGAGAACGATTTTCCAAAAACATCCGTGCCACACCAAACCCTGACAAAAATAAAAATAACTTCACTAACTGGGAAAATTAAGTATGGAAATCCATTATTCCTATGGGATGTTTTACTAATGTATAGTGAAAAAGTAGATAAAGTAAATAGTGCTTACAGCCTTCGTACTAGTTACAATAATACAGGATAAAGACAAAATTTTGCTCAAATAACGTATTTAACTCGTGCCTCCTATGAAGGGAATAATAAGGCACAGGATTTTTTCTCATCATATTTTACTTAGTACAGCGTGCATAAAGTCTTAGTTAAAGTTATTACATTCAGTGGTTTGGTAACTGGGATGTTATCATTTTAAATGTGCTAGCCTTTAAGATCTGCTGAGTACGAATATAATAGGATATATTTTTAGCAAAGTACATTTTCTTAAAGTATTTTAAAGGTCAAAGTATACAGCTGAGGAAAAACTCCACTGTATCTTGCCCTCCATTTGCTAAAATTCAAATAGTTTTATGACTATGTATTGCAGAATAGGGATGTGGTGGTTTCTTCCTGTCAATAAATACTGAATTATGTTATCAGAATTTTGCTAGGCTCATCATTGTTTTAGAATGCTTGTGTTTCTTGCCCTTATTAAATTCCTTCTATAAAACTGTATTTGAAAATGCTATGTTAGGGTTATTAATATATTTTGGTTTTTATTTATGCAGATGTTCCTAGTATTTTCAGTGGTGACCAAATTGGAATGCTGGATCCCCATCAAACCCTCTTTGGACCTCATGAATCAGGCCAGTGTTGGAATCTAAAAGAAGACAGCAAGGAAATCAATGAACTTACAGACCAATTTGCACCATTCATTGGTGTGTTTGGCAGCACTAAGGAAACTTTTAAGAATGGAAACTTTCCTGGTACATTTTTTCGCTTCCCACTTCGATTGCAGCCGTCCCAACTGAGCAGCAACGTTTATGACAAACAGAAGGTTTTGGAACTGTTTGAATCCTTCAGAGCAGATGCTGATACAGTATTGCTCTTCTTAAAGAGTGTTCAGGATGTTTCCTTGTATGTTAGGGAGGCTGATGGAACAGAGAAGCTGATCTTTAGAGTGACTGCTAGTGAGAACAAAGCCTTGAAACATGAAAGACCCAACTCTATCAAAATCTTAGGAACAGCAATAAATCAGTATTGTAAGGGAGTTCCAAGCAATAGCATAACGTGTGTGACATACCATGTGAATATTGCTCTAGAAGATGAGAGTGTTAAGGATGCACAGAAAACGTCTTGGTTAGTATGTAATTGTGTAGGTGGCCGAGGAATGTGTACTGAACTGGATTGCTTAGCAGATGACTTGAAATTTGTTCCTACTATTGGAATAGCCATGCCTTTATCATATAATGAGAAGGATAAAGGAGCTGTAGCAGACTTCTCAGGAAGAGCGTTTTGTTTCTTACCTTTGCCTCCAGGTGAAGAAAGCAAAACTGGTCTGCCAGTCCATGTTAGTGGTTTCTTTGGTCTCACAGACAATAGAAGGAGTATAAAATGGCGAGAGCTGGATCAATGGAGAGATCCGGCAGCTTTGTGGAATGATCTTCTTGTGGTGAATGTTGTGCCAAAGGCATATAGCACCCTTATTTTGGAAGCTATCAAACGAATGGAGACTGAGGAGAATTCGGATTTTCCATTGTCAGCTGAAAGAATTTATGCTTTATGGCCTGATGAGAGCAAAATCAGGGTTCCCTGGAAACCAATTGTAGTACCTCTCTTTAAAGAGCTGCTTCAGCATACAGTTATTTACTCAGTGAGTAATCAGTGGATGAAAGTGGAACAGGTGTACTTTTCTGAAATGGATGAGAGTTTGGAGTACACACAATCTGTTCTCAACTACCTCCAGAATTCAGGGAAGCAGATTGCCAAGGTACCAGCAAATATTGCTAGTGCAGTGCATTTTACTACTTGTACTGTTAAAGCTGTGAAAAAAGTGACTCCTGCAGTTGTACGGCAAGTACTAAGGAAATCTGGGCACAGTGGACCTGCTGAAGAAAAGCTTCATCTCCTTCAGTTCGTGCTTTCTGATGGAGTGTACAGTGAACTCATTGGATTGGAGCTATTGCCACTACAGAATGGAAATTTTATTTCCTTTTCCTCATCTGTGTCAGAACAGGATATTGTTTACATAACCTCAGAAGATTTTCCCAGGTATACTTAATATTTAAAAAATTGCGTTTTAGTTTAAATGCTAAAGAACTTCAGGCTGTTACATAATTATTAGCAAATAGGATGATATGCAGCAGCCTATAATGTAACAAAATACTGCATAAACAGTAAAATCCAGACTCAGTGTCTGGATTAATGTAAATGTTTGTATGTGTATGTCTCGTTTGAAAAGTTTGAAAGCTACTTGCTTTTATAACTTTGTAAAGAATAATGTGATCTAGGCTTTAACAGAATGCCGCAGGATATATGTCAAATTAGGAAGTACATTAAATTTAAAGGCTTTATTAAAGTATGAGATAGTTTTAGGCTTTTTTTTTTTTAAACCTTCAGCTGTTCCTCCTTGTCTCCCATTTGTGTGTATGGAACCACCCCTTCTTTTCCTTTCAATAATTTTCAGATCCTTGTGGGTAAGCTGAGGAGGTGTGGGGTAGATGAATGGACAGAGAGGTGGACTGAGAACCGGATGACTGGCAGAGCACAGAGGGCTAGTTGGAGGACTGTGGCTAGTGGTGTTCCCCAGGGATTGGTGCTGGGTCTGGTCTTGTTCAACATATTCATCAGTGATCTGGATAAAGGGATAGAATGCACCCTCAGGAAGTTTGCTGATGGTACAAAGCTGGGAGGAGTAGCTGACAGACCAGAAGGCTGTGCTGATTTTCAGAGCAACCTGGACAGGTTGGAGAGTTGGGTGGAGAGGAACATTATGAGTTTCAACAGATGCAAGTGTGGAGTTGTACACCTGGGGTGGAATAACTGCATGCATCAGTACAGATTAAGGGCTGGTATGCTAGAAGGGAATTCTGTGGAGAAGGACCTGAGTGTCCTCGTGAGCATGAGCCAACAACATGCCTGGTGGCCAAGATGGCCAGTAGTATCCTGGGGTACATTAAAAAGAGCATGGCCAGCAGGTTGAGGGAGGTGATCTTCCCCCTCTGCTCTGCTCTGGTGAGCCCACATCTGGAGTACTTCTGGTTACAATAGTCTTAACCAACGTCTGCACACAGACCAGTGTCTGAATACATGGAATTTTTTTGAAGTCCTGGAATTACATGGTGTATTTTTCTTCTTTCTGATAAGCTTTAAGAGACATAAAACGTCATTTTACTTTTTTTTTTCTTTAGAATACAAATAGGTGAAAATAATATTATGTTATTTTTTTCTATCAAGAGAAGCTTTGCTTATACCTGCTTTGAAAAGAATAGTTGGAAAATTTAGTTCCTTACTGCTCTCTTTCCTAAGTTGTTATTTCCTTTTTAATAGGAAAATATTGACTGACAGCCCAATATACAAGTGACTATTTTGCATTCAGCTATTACCATGATGATTACCATGCTAGTAATTTCTGTATTGAAGCATACTTGAATTAGATGCTTTGCTGAAAACATTTATATATTTTTTTAAATGTTGTGTTAGATCACTCTTTCCTGGCCTTGAAGGGAGGTTACTTTCTGATGACCTGAAGCCTGAGGTTCTAGCTGCTTTGAAAGAAGCTGCCAAAAGCAGAGGTAATGTCTTTTGTAAACTCATACAATGAAATAGATCGCTAATTGTTGAACAGACTAGTTCTAAACTCGAGTTTTCTTTGTCTTCTTTGAAATTGAGTTCACATTGGTAAGTTGATCATCTCAAAACAAACAAACAAACAAACAAAAAAAAACAACCTGAAAAGCTGTGGACTGAATTATGCCACTGTACGTGGCATAAATGAAAATTATGAATGAACAAAAAGGGAAGATCTAAAGATAGATAAAAATCTACGATGAAAGAATTAAAGGGATATCTCAATGCAAATTTTTTACATATAGTGTTCTTTCTCTTAACATGGTCTGAGTTCTATATTACATGTCTTACGTTATCATTATATGCAATAGCCATGTCATGGTTTTTTTTTTTTTTTTTTTTTTTTTTAATATTATGGATCATCGTTTATCTCACAACCGCAAGTGATCACATCCATGCATCTATAAAAAACCAAACAGCTGAAATCATCTTAATCATCTGGCTGGATGCATTCTGTAGCCCATATCATTTCATTTAGTATTTCTTAATTTGTAACTTTTGGTTGTGTCAGAACAGACCTACTGAAATACTTCTGATGTTTATCCAAATAGTTTGTTTACCAGAAAACTTGCTGTTTTTGTAGATATGATGCTTCTGTGTTTAATTGCTTTCACTGTTAATTTTTTGCCTTTTTTCTAGACAGTGTTAGTTTAATTTACTTTTCTGCATTTGCATCTCATTATGCATTTGATAGGTAAATTTGAATTCTGTCTCCAAAGCCTTTGTTTTTTCTTTCTCCAAACAAGTCACACTTCAACTTATTTTTAAATAATATATATATGGTGAGTTATTTTATTCTTCAATATCTAGAAAATGTGCCTTTAAGAAAAAGATTCTTGTCTCTTTTAAATTATTCATTTTATCAGAATTTTTATTTAAACTGATCAAGATTGCCACAGTGAGATAGATGGACGACAAATCATATGGAAAACAGGAATGTTAGCTTTGAAAAATGTCACTTCCTCATGATGATACCTTAAATTGGCTTCTGAGGTGTAGTATCACAAGACAGTTCAAAACTGTGCTTAAATAAAAAACAACAAAAAACAAAAATCACCTGAAACAATGTTTTGGCATACTGTAAGCTTAAATACATTGTAAGCAGAAAGTGGAGATTAAAATGAAAGAAAAAAAATCCAACCTGTGTATTCATAAACCAATCACTTTGAGAGTTCTTCCAGGACATTCTTTCACTGTGTGGGTTGGTCTGTGAATCTGGTTCCTAGAAAGATTTCGGTTGCATTTGAGGCCAGACTTCCTACTATCTCCTTCATTTAATTGTTTCTTTGACCTGCATTCTTCCAGGGACTTGTTCTTGGTTGGTGATATGCCTCTTATTGATTAGAAGGACTTACTTGTCATATTTGTGTTGAAATGTAATTTTCTAAATCTAGAAATGCCTGAGGACTTCCAGGTGACCTTTTGCGAGTTTTTGTGGCCTACTTTTTACTCCACCTCCTCCTAAATTATGTGTCATTCTAGGATTTTTCATAGTTGTAAGAATCACAGAATTGTAGGGGCTGGAAGGGACCTCTAGAGATCATTGAGTCCAACCTCCCTGCCAAAGCAGGCTCCCTAGACCAGGTTGCACAGGTAGGCATCCAGGCAGGTCTTGAACATCTCCAGAGAAGGACACTTCACAACCTCTCTCTCTGGGCAGTCTGTTCCAGTGCTTTGTCACCCTTACTGTGAAGAAGTTCATATGCATGTTTGTGCGGAACTTCCTGTGCTTCAGATTGTGGCCATTTCCCCTTGTCCTACTGCCACACATTGCTGAAAAGAGTCTGGCCTTGTCCCTTTGCCTCCTGCACCTTTGATATTTATAGACATTGATCAGATCCCCTCTCAGTCTTCTTTTCTCAAGACTGAACAGACCCAGGTCGCTCAGGCTATCCTCACAGGGGAGATGCTCCAGGCCCTTTATAATCTTAGTGGCCCTCCGCTGGACTCTTTCCAAGAGATCCCTGTCTTTTTTGAACTGGACACAGTGAGGCCTCATCAGGGCAGAGTAGAGTAAGGCATACCTACAGTACAGGTTTTAAGATCTAAGATCTCAAGAATTTTGCTTGTATAACTAGAAACTGTATCAGGGAGATTCCCAATACAATTGCAGAATATACATGTTTTTGCACAATTTCTTTGGGAATATAGGATATGTTTTTTTTGTGTGTGTTGCACAAAAATAACCAGAACTTAATTTTTTCTCTCCCAGGATACGCACTGTATTTTTGTAGTTAATAATTGTTTCAATATTTTCTGTTCTGTATGTTAATATGTAATTGACTAGATGTTTTCTAAATGAATTTGATTATATTTTAGCCCAGCAGCTTCTCTGGGGATTTTCAGGTATGGTTATTAACTAAAGGTGTACTGGTTTGTATTGAAGCTTGATCTTTGTGTGAATTTGGTGATTAGCTATTCTCATTACTTCCAGCTTTTCTCTAATGAAAACCTGCAAAACAATCTGCCGAAAGATAGCTACCGAAGATAATTATGAAAAGAGTTATAAATACAATTTGTTCTTGTAGCACATGAAATAGAATACACATGTCTTTGGAGTGCTGAGGTGAAAGAAAACTTTTTTTAAAAGATCTTACTACCCATCTCCTTGCAAACAACTCTGCTATTTAGAAGAAAGAAAGATCTGAAACTCAGATGTCTTGATTCCATTTCTGTCATTTATTTTGGCGTAATTGGGAGGGATTGGTATTTTTGTATTCTATATTGTATTCTTAGCCACAGACATTCTTTAGTTTTTTAAGTATAAGTTGTCTTAATGATAATTAAGACATGTTAAAATTCATTTCATTTATTTAAAGTATTGACAATAAGAATAAAAGCATATACATCTAAACTTAGTTTCAGCACTCCTTGCACAACTGACAAGTTTTGCTTGTCAGTTTTTAGCATAAGAGCATTTGGTTTACTATATCTAATAAATAATCTTTAAAAACTATTGGAATCTTTGCAAGTATAGGAAGAAAAATAGCGGATTAGGTTCTTACCACTAGGCAGGTGAGTAGTGTAAAGAGTCAACTACACAGGAAAATATGTGTAAGTTTCTACTTTGACAGTAAATCCATAGTTGCCTTGTGTGCCTGAAGGTTTTTGTGTCAAACTAACAAGTGCAATAACTTATTAACAATTTTCAATTTGTTTTCATTTTTATACTAATATGGAATGTAATTGCTTTTAATTAACTCCTAAAATCGAGAGTAGCTGGTATCTGCAGTTCTATTTAGCAGTTTTCCCCAAAAGAGAAGTTTTGTTTCTAGTTTCCAGAAGCGCTTTGTTATGTAACTCTGCTCTGATTCTCATGGCGTTGCCCTTTTGCTGTAATTTCAGGAAGACCATGCACTCAGCTGCAGCTTCTGAACCCAGAAAGATTTACCCGACTAATTAAAGAAGTTATGAATAATGTGTGGCCTGGCAGAGACATGGTGGTACAGTGGTATCCAGGTTTGGAAGACAAAAATCACCCATCAATTTCTTGGCTTAAGATGGTCTGGAAGAACCTCTATATGCATTTTTCTGATGATCTGAGTGCTTTTGATGACATGCCACTTATCCCTAAGACTCTGCTGGAAGAAAACCAAACATCATTAGAACTGGTTAGATTTAGGAATCCGTCACCTATCATTCTGGAAGATGAATCTGAGACTCAGCTCCCGGATTACATAGCTGATATTATTGAGAAAGTTGGTGGAGTTGTGCTTAAGAAGCTGGACGTTTCAATCCAACATCCACTTATAAAAAAATATGTGCATCCACCATTACCAAGTGCTGTTTTACAGATAATGGAAAAAGTGTCCCTGCAGAAACTATGCAATCAAGTTTTGTCATTACCATCAACACATAAGGATGCTCTTAGGGCATTCCTAGCCAGTTTGAATGATGTAAGTGAAAAAGAAAGAAGAATTATTCAGGAATTGCTGATATTTAAAAAAATGGAGAAATCATCTGATGATGGTGTTCCTGTTTATGCTGGGCTAAATGGTAGTAAGGTATTACACCACACTGCCAAAATTCCGCCTGGTCTAAGATTTTCTGTTCCGCTAATTGACAGCAGTGATGAAGCTACTATTCGCTTAGCTAACCTGCTAAAAATAGAACAGCTGAAGAGCACAGATTGCTTGAAGTTTATTATACAAGACATAAGAAGTTATTTCTATTCATACAATGAAACAACACAGATAATGCAATGGGTTCTTGAAAATCTGACTTTTCTGAAAAATGAGAATATAGATGTGATAGATTGGCTGGCAGCATTGAAGTTTATTAGAATTTCAGAGGAAAAGATAATGACAGCAAATGAGCTCTTTGATCCTGAGGTGGAACTGCTGCAAAACTTGTTCTATTCTGAGGAGGAAATTTCCTTTCCTCCTGCTATTTTTACATCTTCAGATATTCTTCATTCTCTGAGACAAATAGGCTTAAAAAGTGAAGCCAATCTTGAGGAAAGTGATATTATGAGAGTAGCAAACAAAATTGAAAGTTTGCATGCTGACTCTAACACCGATTGTGATTTATTGGTAAAGAAGGCTAGAACTCTCTTGATGATTTTGAACAAAAACCATATGCTGCTTCAGTCATCTGAAACAAAAACTGCCCTGAAAAAGATAAGATGGATTCCTGCATGTAAGGAAAGGCCTCCAAATTATCCAGGATCCTTAGTTTGGAAAGGAGATCATTGCAGTCTGTGTTTACCGCCAGAAATGTGTGATATATCTCATGCAATTTTAGTTGGATCCTCAGTTCCTCTTGTGGAAAATGTGCAGTTCGATATAGAAAAAGCACTTGGCATCTCCACAAAACCCAGCATAAAAGCAGTCTTGAAGCATTTCAAAGTAGTGGTTGATTGGCACAGTTCTAAAACTTTCAGTGATGAGGACTATTATCAGTTTCAGCATATCTTGCTTGAAATTTATGGTTTTATGCATGATCATTTAGAAGAAGGCAAAGAAGCTTTTAAAGCCTTGAAATTTCCCTGGGTTTGGACAGGTAAAACATTTTGTTCCCTCACACAAGCAGTAATAAAAACAGTACCTGACCTTGACCTTCAGCCTTATCTGCATTATGTGCCAAAAACTATGGCAAAGTTTCACCAGTTGTTTAAATGTTGTGGTTCAATTGAGCAGTTAACACCAGACCATGTTTCTATGGTCATTCAGAAAATATATCTAAAAAGTGAGCAGTCTCTCTCAGAACAAGAGAGTAAACAGAATCTTCACATTATGTTGAGCATTATAAGATGGCTGTACAGTAATCAGATTCCTGCAAGTCTTCATACACCCATGCCACTGTACAGTGGCAAACTTCCTTATAAACTTGTGATGAGGCCAATTCATGAGTGTTGTTACTGTGATATCAAAGTTGATGACTTAAATGATTTGCTTGAAGATTCTGTTGAACCAATAATTTTGGTGCATGAAGACATACCAATGAAAACTGCTGAGTGGCTAAATGTTCCATGTCTTAGCACAAGATTGATTAATCCAGAAAATATGGGGTTTGAGCAATCTGGGCAAAGAGAGCCTCTGACTGTAAGAATTAAAAACATTCTGGAAGAGTACCCTTCAATTTCAGATATCTTTAAAGAACTTCTTCAAAATGCTGATGATGCTAATGCCACAGAATGTAATTTCCTGATTGACATGAGGAGAAATATGGATATAAGAGAAAATCTTCTGGATCCAGGAATGGCAGCATGTCATGGTCCAGCTTTGTGGTCATTCAATAACTCTGAATTTTCTGACTCTGATTTTCTAAATATAACTCGATTAGGAGAGTCTTTAAAAAGGAGTGAAGTTGACAAAGTAGGAAAGTTTGGACTGGGTTTCAATTCTGTTTATCATATCACTGATGTTCCAATTATTTTGAGCCGGGAATTCATGATTATGTTTGATCCAAATGTAAATCATATCAGTAAGCATATTAGAGATAAATCTAATCCTGGGATCAAAATTAACTGGAGTAAACAACAGAAAAGGCTGCGAAAATTTCCCAATCAGTTTAAGCCATTTATAGGAGTTTTTGGTTGCCAGCTACCACTGACTGTAGAATCACCTTACAGCTACAAGGGAACACTTTTCAGACTCTCCTTCAGAACTCAGCAGGAAGCTAAAGTGAGTGAAGTCAGCAATACATGTTACAATACAGCAGACATTTATTCTCTTGTGGATGAATTTAGCATTTGTGGTCATAGGCTGATAATATTTGCTCAGAGTGTAAATTCAATGGTTTTGAAGTACTTGAAAATTGAGGAAGAAGATCCTGGAGTGGCACAAGATGTTGTCACTATGAAAAAAAGAGTTTGTTCTTCCAAAGCCTTGACTGGACCAAATGTAAGTGTTTTAAAAGAAGCAGCTAAACTAATGAAGGTCTGCAGCAGCAGTAATAAAAAGCTTCCCACTGAAACACCAAAGTCCTCCTGTATCTTACAGATAGTAGTAGAAGAATTTCACCATGTATTTAGGCGGATTGCTGATTTACAGTCTCCCCTTTTCAGAGGTGCAGAAGATGATCCAGCTGCTTTCTTTGAAATGGCTAAATCAGGACAGGTAAAAAGGTCAGCTGATGAACTGCCACAGAAGACAGTAGATTCAACAACATGGCTTATATGTTCTTGCATGGACACTGGTGATGCTTTAAAATTTTCGTTACATGAAAGTGGACGAAGACTAGGTCTTGTTCCCTGTGGTGGAGTAGCAGTGTTGCTGACTGAAACCCAGGATCAAAAGTGGATTGTGAAACCTAATTGCAACAACATAGGTGAAGTATTCTGCTATTTACCTCTACGAATAAAAACAGGCTTACCTCTTCATATAAATGGCTGCTTTGCAGTTACGTCAAACCGGAAAGAGATCTGGAAAACAGATACGAAAGGGAGATGGAACACAGTATTCATGAGGCACGTTATTGTAAAGGCCTACATAGAAGCTCTTTGTGTTCTCCGTGATATGGCAATCAGTGGTGAGCTCGTTGACTACAGTTACTGTGCAGTATGGCCAGATCCTGATTCAGTTCACGATGATTTTTCTGTTATTTGTCAAGGGTTCTATGAAGACATAGCTCATATGAAAAGCAAAGAAGGGATAAAAGTGTTTTCTGATGGCATCTCTTGGGTTTCCATGAAGAATGTAAGGTTTCTAGATGACTCAATTCTGAAACGACCAGATGTTGGACCATCAGCCTTTAAGATCTTTTTGAAGTACCTTAAAAAAACTGGTTCCAAAAATCTGTGTGCTGTGGATCTACCTTCCTGGGTTAAGACAGGATTTGAAGAAGCAGGATGCAAATATGTATTATTGGAGAACACTTTCTCAGAAAAACAGTTCTTTTCTGAGGTGTTTTTCCCTAATGTTCAAGAGATTTCTGCAGAGCTGCGTGATCCTTTGATGCGTTATGTTCTTAATGAAAAACTTGAGGAGTTTTCAGGAATTCTTCGTGTTACTCCATGTATTCCTTGTTCTTTGGATGGGCATCCGTTAGTTACACCATCAAGACTGATCCATCCCGAAGGAAGAGTTGCAAAGCTATATGATGCTGAAGATGGAAGATTTCCTTATGGCACCACTCAGGATTACCTTAACCCGGTTATTTTGGTTAAACTTGTTCAGTTAGGAATGGCTAAAGATGATATTTTATGGGAAGACCTGATAGAACGTGCAGAGTCAGTAGCTGAAATTAACAAGGTAGATCATGCAGCAGCTTGTCTCAGAAGCAGTATTATATTGAGTCTTATTGATGAGAAACTGAAGTGTAGGGACCCTAGAGCTAAAGAATTTGCTGAAAAATGTCAAACCATCCCTTTTCTTCCTTTCCTTAGCAAACCAGCAGGCTTCTCACTGCACTGGAAAGGCAGTGATTTTCCACCCGATGCAATGTTTTCAGCAACTGATCTTTTCACTGCTGATCATCAAGATATAGTTTGCCTGATACAACCAATTCTTAATGAAAATTCCCATTCCTTTAAAGGTTGTGGTGCTTTGTCATTAGCTGTAAAAGAATTTTTGGGTTTGCTAAAGAAACCAGCTGTTAATTTGGTCATAAATCAGTTAGAAGAAGTTGCAAAGTGCTTTGATGGCATTACATTATATCAGGAAAATATCACCAATGCTTGCTACAAACACCTACATGAAGCAATGTTACAAAATGAATCAACAAAAGCTATGATAATCGAACAACTGACAAACTGTAGTTTTATTCTTGTTGAGAATGTATATGTTGATCCAACAAAAGTGTCTTTTCACTTGAATTTTGAAGCAGCACCATACCTCTATCAGTTGCCTAACAAATACAAAAATAGTTTTCGTGAGCTATTTGAATGCATGGGTGTCAGGCAGTCTTTCACAGTTGAAGATTTTGCTCTTGTTCTGGAATTAATAAATCAGGAAAGAGGGACCAAACAACTAACTGAAGAGAATTTTCAGCTTTGCAGGAGAATAATTAGTGAAGGAATATGGAGCCTCATTAGAGAGAAAAAGCAGGAATTTTGCGTGAAAAAATATGGAGAGATTTTGTTACCCGATACTCGTCTTGCCCTTCTGCCTGCAAAATCTTTGTGTTACAATGACTGTCCATGGATTAAAGTTAAAGACACAACGGTTAAGTACTGTCATGCTGATATTCCTAGGGAAGTTGCAGTAAAGCTAGGAGCAATACCCAAACGCCATAAAGCTTTAGAAAGATATGCATCCAACATCTGTTTTACTACCTTGGGAACAGAATTTGGCCAGAAAGAAAAATTGACAAGTAGAATTAAAAGCATTCTTAATGCCTACCCTTCAGAAAAAGAAATGCTGAAAGAGCTCCTTCAGAATGCAGATGATGCAAAAGCTACAGAGATCTGTTTTGTATTTGATCCTAGGCAGCATCCAGCTGATAGAATATTTGATGAGAAATGGGCACCGCTTCAGGGGCCAGCCCTGTGCGTTTACAACAACCAGCCTTTTACAGAAGATGATATTAGAGGAATT
Source organism: Pavo muticus (assembly GCA_016647715.1). Lineage (NCBI taxonomy): Eukaryota > Metazoa > Chordata > Aves > Galliformes > Phasianidae > Pavo > Pavo muticus. The sequence continues at coordinate 3,383,338 of JACDJE010000056.1, read as the reverse complement.
CAGAACCTTGGAAAAGGTACTAAAGTAGGAAACCCCTGTAAAACTGGACAATACGGTATAGGCTTCAATTCTGTTTATCACATTACTGATTGCCCTTCTTTCATATCTGGCAATGATATACTTTGTATTTTTGATCCTCATGCTAGATATGCACCAGGTGCAACATCAACAAGTCCTGGCCGCATGTTTAGAGATTTAGATGCAGATTTCAGAACACAGTTCTCAGATGTCCTGGATCTCTACTTAGGAGATCACTTTAAACTGGATAATTGCACAATGTTTCGCTTTCCTCTTCGAAATGGAGAAATGGCAAAAGTATCAGAAATTTCCACAGTTCCATGCTCAGATAGAATGGTCCAAAATCTTCTAGATAAACTGCGTACAGATGGAGCAGAACTCTTAATGTTTTTGAACCATATGGAAAAAATTTCTATTTGTGAGATAGAGAAAACAACAGGAGCACTGAATGTGTTGTATTCTGTACAAGGAAAAATCACTGATGGAGACAGGCTGAAAAGAAAGCAATTCCATGCATCTGTAATTGACAGCGTAACTAAAAAAAAACAGTTAAGTGAAATACCTGTGCAACAGATTACTTACACAATGGATACTGAAGACTCTGAAGGAAATCTTACAAGTTGGTTAATTTGTAACAGGTCAGGCTTTTCTGCTATGGAAAAGGTATCCAAAAGCGTGGTTTCAGCCCATAAGAATGAGGACATTACTCTTTTTCCTCGTGGTGGGGTAGCAGCTTGCATTACTCATAATTACAAAAAGCCCCACAGAGCATTCTGTTTCTTACCTTTATCTTTAGAAACTGGGCTACCTTTTCATGTGAATGGACACTTTGCTCTGGATTCTGCAAGGAGAAATCTGTGGCGCGATGATAATGGAGTTGGAGTAAGAAGTGACTGGAATAACAGTCTAATGACAGCGCTGATAGCACCAGCTTATGTCGAACTGCTGATTCAATTGAAGAAGCGTTATTTTCCAGGCACTGATCCTACGATGTCGGTGCTGCAAAACACACCAGTTCATGCTGTGAAAGACACTTTAAAAAAGTTCTTATCTTTTTTTCCAGTTAATCGACTTGATGTTCAGCCAGATTGGTATTGTTTAGTGAAAGCAGTTTACAGTTGTATTTATGAGGATTTGAAGCGTCTTTTACCTGTTATGCGAGCTCCAAATGTTGATGGTTCTGATCTGCATTCTGCTGTTATCATCACATGGGTTAACATGTCTACTGTGAATAAAGGTCGGCCATTCTTTGACAATCTGCTGCAAGATGAATTGCAGCATCTCAAAAACACAGAATACAACATTACAACACGGAAGTCAGTAGCTGAAAATGTTTATAGATTAAAACATTTACTCTTAGAAATAGGTTTTAATTTGGTGTACAACTGTGATGAAACTGCAAATCTTTACCACTGTTTGGTAGATGCAGATATTCCTGTCACCTATGTCACACCTGCTGATGTCCGATTATTTTTGATGACATTTTCATTTCCAGACTCGAATTGCCACATAGGAAAGTTACCCTGTCGTCTTCAGCAGACAAATTTGAAACTCTTCCATAGCCTGAAACTTCTGGTTGACTATTGTTTTAAGGATGCAGAAGAAAATGAGATCGAAATTGAGGGCTTGCCACTTCTTATTACCCTTGACAATGTTTTGCAAATTTTTGATTCAAAACGACCAAAGTTCTTAACAACGTACCATGAACTGATTCCATCTCGCAAGGACCTCTTTATGAACACTTTGTATTTGAGGTACAGCAATATTTTACTTAGCAGTGATGTAGCAAAAGTCTTTGATATCGCAAGTTTTGCTGAGTTGTTATCTTCTGTGCTGCCCAGAGAATATAAAACTAAAAGTTGTATGAAATGGAAAGAAAACTTTGCAAGTGAGTCTTGGCTTAAAAATGCCTGGCATTTTATTAGTGAGTCTATAGCTGTTAAGGAAGAACAAGAGGATATCCAAGCAAAATTTGATGGTGTTGTTGAAACTTTGAAGGACTGGACTTTGCTTCCAGGTGTAAAGTTTACTGTCTCAGCTAGTCATCTTGTTGTGCCTGAGTGTGATGTTCTGCTGCCTCTCAGCATTATGCATATTGCTGTTTTTCCAAATGCCCAGAGTGATAAAGTCTTTCATGCTTTGATGAAAACAGGTTGTATTCAACTGGCATTGAACAAAATATGCTCCAAAGATAGTGCTTTAGTGCCTTTGCTGTCAGCTTCTACAGCAAATATAGATAATCCTTCAAGCATTCTGAAAGCCATACAGTATATGGTACAAACATCATCTTTTAGAACTGAAAAGTTAGCAGAAAGTGACTTTGAGGCTCTCTTAATGTACTTCAATTGCAATTTATGTCATTTGACATCTCAAGATGACATTAAAATTTTGAAGTCTCTCCCATGTTATAAATCCATTAGTGGTCGATACATAAGCATTTCAAAATATGGGACGTGTTATGTGCTCACGAAAAGCATCCCATCAGTGGAAGTAGACAGATGGACACAGTCAACGTCATCAGCTTTTCTTGAAGAGAAAATACATTTAAAAGATTTGTATACTGTGCTTGGCTGTGTCTCTGTGGATGATCTTGAAGTGTACTTGAAACATCTTCTGCCAAAAATTGAAAGTTTGTCTTACGATGCAAAGTTAGAACATTTGATCTACTTAAAGAATAGGCTAACTAGCACTGAAGAAACGTCAGAAATGAAAGAACAGCTCTTTGAAAAGCTTGAAAGCATATTGATCATTCATGATGTAAGCAATAGATTAAAACCTGCAAAATATTTTTATGACAGGACTGTAAAAGTCTTTGAAGTTATGCTTCCTGAAAAATTATTTATACCTCAAGACTTTTTTAAGAAACTAGAACAAATTACAAAACCAAAAAGCCAAGCTGCATTCCTTCCATCATGGGTGACTTTCCTACGGCATATTGGACTAAAATACATTATTTCACAGCAACAGTTAATACAGTTTGCTAAGGAGATCAGCATGCGAGCTAATACAGAAAATTGGTCTAAAGAAACACTGCAGAATGCTGTTGATGTCCTCCTTCATCACATTTTTCAGGAAAGAACTGATCTTTTGTCAGGAAACTTTCTGAAGGAATTGTCATTAATTCCTTTTCTTTGCCCTGAACGAGCTCCAGCAGAATTTGTTAGATTTCATCCTCAGTACCAAGAAGTTAACGGAACACTCCCCCTTATACGATTCAATGGGGCACAAGTGAATCCTAAATTCAAACAGACTGATGTATTACAGTTGCTGTGGACTTCGTGTCCCATTCTTCCTGAGAAAGCGACACCTTTAAGCATCAAAGAGCAAGAAGGAAGTACTCTCGACGTGCAGGAACAACTTGAGCAAGTTTTAACTATGCTGAATGTTAATCTAGACCCTCCTCTGGACAAAGTTATCAATAACTGCAGGAACATATGCAATATAACAACTGTGGATGAAGAAATGGTGAAAACTAGGGCCAAGATCCTGAGAAGCATTTATGAATTTCTTAGTACAGAGAAAAGGGAATTCCGCTTTCAGCTTCGAGGAGTTTCTTTTGTAATGGTGGAAGAAGGCTGGAAGCTCCTGAAGCCTGAAGAGGTAGTAATAAACCTTGAGTATGAATCTGATTTTAAACCTTATCTTTACAAACTTCCTCTAGAACTTGGTACTTTCCATCAGTTATTTAAACATTTGGGTACTGAAGATGTTATTTCAACGAAGCAGTATGTTGAAGTTTTAGGACGTATATTCAAGAACTCAGAAGGAAAGCAACTGGATCCTAATGAAATGCGCACAGTTAAAAGAGTAGTTTCAGGCCTGTTCAAAAGTCTTCAGAATGATTCTGTTAAGGTTAGGAATGACCTTGAGAACATGCGGGATTTTGCCCTTTACCTTCCCAGTCAAGATGGTAGGTTAGTTAAATCAAGTATCTTAGTTTTCGATGATGCACCCCACTACAAAAGTAGAATCCAGGGTAACATTGGTGTACAAATGCTTGTTGATCTTAGCCAATGTTACTTAGGCAAAGACCATGGTTTTCATACCAAATTGATAATGCTATTCCCTCAGAAATTGAGGCCTCGCTTGCTTAGCAGTATTCTTGAAGAGCAGTTAGATGAAGAGTCTCCCAGAACTTGTCAGTTTGGAGCTTTATGTTCTTTGCAGGGAAGATTACAATTACTGTTGTCTTCAGAACAATTCATCACGGGGCTTATTAGGATTATGAAGCATGAAAACGACAATGCTTTTTTAGCGAATGAAGAAAAAGCAATAAGACTTTGTAAAGCTTTACGAGAAGGTTTGAAAGTTTCCTGTTTTGAGAAGTTGCAAACAACATTACGAGTTAAAGGCTTTGCTCCTATTCCGCACAGTAAAAGTGAAACGTTTGCTTTTCTAAAGAGATATGGAAATGCAGTAATATTGCTTTATATACAGCACTCTGACAGCAAAGACATAAATTTCCTGCTAGCATTAGCAATGTCCTTAAAATCTGCAACTGACAACCTGATTTCTGATACCTCATATTTAATTGCCATGCTGGGTTGTAATGATATTTACCGGATCAGTGAGAAGCTTGACAGTTTAGGGGTGAAGTATGACTCATCTGAGCCATCAAAACTTGAACTGCCAACACCTGGCACTCCTATACCAGCTGAAATTCATTACACACTTCTTATGGATCCGATGAATGTCTTTTATCCTGGTGAATATGTTGGTTACCTTGTTGATGCTGAAGGTGGTGATATCTATGGATCATATCAACCAACTTACACATATGCAATAATTGTACAGGAAGTAGAACGAGAAGATGGTGAAAGTTCCAGTTTTCTAGGAAAGATTTACCAGATTGATATTGGATATAGTGAGTATAAAATAGTGAGCTCTCTTGACTTGTACAGATTTTCAAGACCCGAGGAAAGTTCTCAAGGTAGGGATAGCACACCCTCTACCCCAACTAGTCCTACAGAATTTCCAGCTCATGGACTGCGAACAATTCCACCTCTCTTCACTGGTAGAGACAGCCACAAAACAACATCCTCGAAACATCACTCTCCAAAGAAGCTAAAGGCAAGCTCCTTGCCAGAAATATTAAGAGAAGTGACATCTGTGATTGAACAGGCTTGGAAGCTTCCAGAATCTGAAAGAAAGAAGATTATTAGAAGGCTTTATCTTAAATGGCATCCAGATAAAAATGCAGATAATCTTGATATAGCTAATGAAGTTTTCAAACATTTACAGAATGAGATTAACAGGCTAGAAAAGCAGGCCTTCATGGATCAAAACACGGACAGAGCCTCAAGAAGAACGTTTTCATCCTCAGCTTCTCGATTTCAGTCAGATAAATTCTCATTCCAAAGGTTTTATACTTCATGGAATCAAGAAGCAACAAGCCACAAATCAGAAAGGCAGCAGTATAAAGAAAAGTGTCCATCTTCCACAGGACCATCTTTCTCACAACGCTTTTTTGTCCCACCCACATTCAGGTCTGTTGGCAATCCTGTTGAGGCACGTCGATGGCTTAGACAGGCCCGAGCTAACTTTTCAGCTGCAAGAAATGATCTTCATAAAAATGCCAATGAATGGGTATGCTTTAAGTGTTACCTTTCTACTAAGCTAGCCTTGATTGCTGCTGACTATGCTGTGAAGGGAAAATCAGACAAAGATGTAAAACCAGCAGCCCTTGCACAAAAAATAGAAGAATATAGTCAACAACTTGAAGGGCTTGCAAACGATGTCCAGACTTTGGAAGCTTATGGAGTAGATAGCTTAAAAACTAGATATCCTGACTTGCTTCCTTTTCCACAGATTCCAAATGATAGGTTTACCTCAGAAGTTGCTATGAGAGTGATGGAATGTACTGCTTGTATCATAATAAAACTTGAAAACTTTATACAACAAAAAGTGTAAGAGATTTGAAGACTATTGTCAAGAGCTTAGGTATTTTATGTGATGATACACAAATATAATTGAGCAGAAATTGAGAAAATTTACATCCAAGGGGTTAAATATTGCAAAGCAATTTAGAAATATGATGCACAGAAGTGGATGGCAGTGAAGTGCTTAGAATTTAAATTTACTTAAACAAGACTTTTTTTTTTAAACTGAGCCTGCTGTACAAGCAAACCGTAAATCATATTTTTTAAAATTTCCAAGGAAACAGTGCAAAAATTAACTTATGTACATTATTGTGATTAATTGGCATATTACTGAACTGCACTTTATATAACCAAAGCTTAGCTTTCTGTTAGATGGTCCTGTAATTGTAACTCCTTATTAGATTTTATTTCATTTAATGCTATGTTCCCAAGAAGGTTATATCGTTATTCAATGTACTAACCCTAAGACTGGACGTACTAGGAAATGTGAGGTGAGATGAAAGCTAAAAAACTTTGGAGATAATGCTCCAAAGCATTTCTTTTCTTTTGTGTTCTGTGGACATTCATGTCAGTTATAGTAATACTCCTATCAGCTGGATCTGATTATAGATTTGCTGCAATATCAGCTTGTAAACATATAAAGGATTGTCTAGTACCTGTGAATTGGTACGCTGTTATGATCCTGAATGATGATACTTGACTTAACATGAAACTCCATGTCATGCATTGATTGCATTTACTTTATTGTAAAGTAATTATTTAATTTACATTTTTTTTTCTAGAGTCTGCCATCTTTTGTTTAATGAAAAAATGCATGTGGCTGATACAATATTGTGGCCATTATTATACAGTGTTTTATGATTTTTTTTTTTTAAACCACGCACCAAAACTCGGTTTTCAGATGTCTAAATGCTTGAGTTTCATTCTTTCCTGTATATGCCTTTGTGTGTGTACATATATACATATATTTTTCCACAAACAAACATTGATAATAGTATAATTCAGTACCACATTTGTGGTGTACAGTGAACACTGTTTTTTGTTTTTTGTTTTGTTACGTATTTAAAGGTACTGCAATGTAATGCTCTTATTTTGTTGTTCACTACAGCTCTAAAGAAGCCTGGTGTTTAGTTCACACTCCTTCTTTTATAGTTTATACTACTTCTGGTAATATCATGCAGTATGTTCAACATTAGCTATTTGTAAAAAAAAAAAAAAAAAA
>JACDJE010000056.1:3183137-3375621 GCA_016647715.1 Pavo muticus | reverse complement strand
TTTTTTTTTTTTTTTTCCAATAAATAGCATGTAAGTGAACCACAAACTCTTGTGTGCCGTGAAATAAATCAGTCTAGTTAATTCCCTACATTTTTTAAAACATTCCTTTGTGGCTTGTTGTTACTTTGTATATTGAATCAGATGAATAATTTTCAGGATAAATATAATAATAACAGGAGGAAGCAGTTCTCAATATGTTTTTCAGTTTAAATGGACGTAAAACATAAGATAGCAGAATGGTCTGGAAAGAAAAAAACAACAGATGAGCTGCATGAACACTTTTCCATTTTTAGGTCAAGCTTTGAGAAAGGAAACCTTTAAGGTACAGGACTGTTTTGTAAGCTCTACCAATATTATGAGCCTTCAGAATGGCTGTGCGGAACTGCTAAGCTATTGTGTTAGTTACATTGGGTGTGTTATCAGGTGCTGATGCTGTTACGAAGAAAATCGTCTCAGATCATAGGAATCTAACTGGTCTGAATTAACTTAAAATGTTGAAAGAAGATGAGCAAGAAAAGCTGAATGACAGAAAAATTATTTTATTGATGGTTTGATGCCATCTGTAAGTTGCAACAAAATTTACATATGGATACAGAAAGTTGTGGAAGAGGTGATGACTGAATTGGAAGTTTCCATTTTCATTTGCTTAACTCATTGTGACAGGTAGCCTAAATAAAAGGGCCTTATGGAAACCGTATTGTGATAGAAGTGGGTTTCATCAGTGCATTTTAAAAAGGCAAAACAAAAAAAGATATATACTTTTGGCTCAAGTGGGGAGCCTTGAGAAATGCGCAATAACATTCCTAAGTTTGGCATGGATGCCCTGAACAGTATTGTGTGGTGATTCTTAGTAAGGGTAGAATTAAATTTTAGCAGGTATGTACATTGCTCTAAGAGTAATACTTCCTGTTTATTTTGATGGAAACCACAGCAGATACAAAGAACACAATAACCCTGTTTGATATAGCAAATTCTCAACTACAAAATACTATTTTTCAGCATAGTCACCACCATGAGCTATGCATTTTCGCCAGTGATGAACAAGAGCCTGCATCCTGCACTTGTGAAAACCTGTACCAGGCGACCTGCTGTCGCCACTGCTGAAATGCACCCCCCACCACCTCAATGTGCTCACATCCGCTGTTTGGTCTCCGTAAATGTTCACCAAGCGTCAGTGAATGTCAGTGGGTGATGTTTCTGCATGGAGGAACTCAGTGACACACTTTTGCTTCATAAGAACTTCCATGTCAGATGCCATTCTGTCAGACTGCCCCTCTGCTGCTATCTGGCACATGGCAACAAATGTAGTGGAATATTGGTGGGAAGGTTCAACCTCTGCTGCCCCACCACCAACATCCGCCTCTGGTGTTGTGGGCCAACATCATAAAACGAGTCATTACTTTAATGACTTTAGTATCTAAGGGGGTGCTATAAAAAAGAAGCAGACAGACTCTTTAGCAGGGTCTTTTGTGGTAGGACAAGGGGAAATTGTTTCCAACTAAAAGAGGGGAGGTTTAGACTGGGTATAAGTTGAAGTTTTTTACAACAAGAGTGGTAAGGCACTGGCACAGGCTGCCCAGAGAGGTGGTGGATGCTCCATCCCAGGAGACACTCAAGGTCAGGCTGGATGGGGCTCTGGGCAACCTGATCTAGCTGTAGGTGTCCCTGTTCATTGCAGGGGAGTTGTACTAGATGATCTTCAACAGTCCTTTCCAACTCAACAATTCTCTGATTCTATGACATTTGGAACATCCCATGTAGGTTTCACAAAAAATATTTTCTGTAAGTAATTCTGCAGATTACACAAATTCACATGAGCCAAAAGCTATTTTCAGCCAAGTATACATCCACGTGCACCTTGTGTGCTTTTTAAAGCAGCTATAGCAGTCCTGTATCCCAGGATTACAGTTTTGAGGTATAGGAAGGGTAACTTGCTACAGGAAACCAATTGAACTGTCAATCAGTAGCTTAAATCCAAGGAACTTTGGTGGTAGATTCTGGGCAGATATGTTGCTATGTATCTTTGTGTAAAAGTTTCAGAAGTTTTCTTCTCAACAGCATTAGCACCTATTTGAAAAAGGATTGTTCACTTGCATCAGTGACAAGAAAAATAAATTTTTTCAATAAAGAAAACATATTTTTGAATATTTGTGCTCGTATCGTTATCAAAATAAAATTGCAGTGTTGTTTTGAAAAGTAGAATTTATTTAAGAACTATTAATGTATTGTTTGCATTCCGTTGGTACTTGAGTTGCTTTAAGTGATATTTTAACGAAATCAATTGTAATTGTTCCATTTAAAGTAAAAAAGGGCAGTACCATCTTTAAAATTTCATATTGCCAGATCTAAACACTTTGAGGATGGCTGGATTGGTACTTTGGAACACTGTCAGAAGTAAGAGTTTAAAAATAAACTCAACAGCCAAAGTAGATGTTTTCATTTGAGGAAGATATTTTTGTGACACTGAGTTGTTATTGTTTACCAAACCGGTTTAGCTTTTCTTTGTTTTGCTTTCAAGGTGATTTAATTCAGTAGCACTGGCATAGTATTTTGCTTGTTTTTACCGCTTATAGATGAAGACAAAGAAACTCTATATTAGGCTCAATGAAGCCTAATTGTAAAGCATAGTCTAAATGCTGGGAAGCTGTGGTCAAGAATCACTACTCCTATTTTTAAATAATGTACATTTCGCATCCTTGGAGTCTTGAGAAGATAATTGTGTTAAAAAAATTATAACATCCATTTAAGGTGAGTTTCATCTAAACACAAAAGGAGAAGCAGGTTTTTCAAAATGTATAAAGTTTATTTAAGAACTCGGTTTTCAGTTTATTCTTGCCATTTCCTTTTGCATAAAGCTTTATAAAAAGACAGACAAATGTAAAGAATAAAGAACTGAAATGGAAACAAAGAGGGCTGGGTCTGGGCAATTATCAGTAAGTATTTGCTATCATTTGACCTTTTGAATTTTCCTTTATGTAGTAATCTCAACCGGCTACAAGAACCGTCATAATTAATTCTTTTTTTCTGGGGGGGTGGAGAATATGCAACCATACAGTTCACGATGCTGAGTGGTATTTTTTTCCTCCATTTGTTTAACACTTTTGAAAGTAAATCAGAGAAGTGCCTAATCTTGATTTCCCGTGCTGTACTTTTCTGTTAGTCCCTAACTATTTACTACAGTTTGATTCAGGTAGGAACAGTAATCTTGAAGTATTTAAAATTGATGGTAAGTAAGTTGTCCGTATGGAGATACTAGAAATGATGATTTAGTGATGTATGAACTACACTGACTTTAACAATTCAGATGATAGTGTCAGCTGATTACACTGCAATAATGTTAGCATAAGCTTAATTTCTTCACTAACTAGAATTAAAAGAAAAAAACCCAAAATGTTCTTCAGTGACAAAAAAATTGTTATCCACACTTTAAAAAAAACCTGTAGTTTTTCTGCTTACAATTTAAAAAATGCAGTTATGTTTTCAATGTCCATTTTGCAGCACAACAAAAAGAAGAATGAAGTCTAAAATAATGGAGAGAGACAAACATGATTTGGATAATGGCCCCGCTCAGGACCCAGCAGATCTCTGCACTACTCAGAATTCACCTCTGGACTTAGGCAAGTCAAAAGCTACGCTCTCCACAGAAAGGCAGTAGTTACTTCAGTGTTTAACTGAGGTGTCATAATGCTCAGTAGTGTTATTTAGCCAGGGAACGGCACACCACTTTTCCTAGGTGTACACCACAGCTTTGTAAATGTTAACTAAGGCAGAGCAACTTCAATGGACAAAGTTGCAACAGAAATTGCTTCCAAACACCTAGCATTTTAGGCATTAGGTTACTCTTGTGAAACACAGAAAGGCTGGATTCAGCCCCTTGCTCTGTATTAAGTGGCAATTCATGTTTGAAAATGTGCCCACAAAACAGAAGCTTAAAATGAGTAACTCAAATTGCTACATTTTCAAGGGCAGCAGAATAGGCAGATTGTGAATAACACATTTAATTTCAGTCTCTGGCTAAAATTTAGAGATTAAGACTGGTAGATCAGTAGTTTGGTATCACATAGAAATGGATATATGGTCCTTCCTGTCAGAATCATAGGTATGAGGAAAACTCGGATGTCTGAAACTAGATGGTGACTGAACTCTCTGAGGACTTTAGTCTCTGTTTCACTGTTGGACTACTTACAGACATTACAGTCCTCCAATTTTCTTCTAGCAGTGGATTGCTGTCCTTTACTTACACAGATTTTCCATTCAATGGATAAACAAAGGCTACTCTTAATTTAGTCTGCAAGAACTTGTACATAGAGCTGTAACCACTTAAACTGACTTTAAAGAAATGCCAAAGACATGTTTCTGTTAAATCCTGTTTCATTTGAGGGCTTAGTTGCATTACTCAGTAGTAGAGAAATATTCCCCTCTTTAGAGACAAGAGCCCTGGGCTCAATCCTGTAGACATATCCCTGAGCCCAGGCAAAAGGAATTTCAGGCATGGAAGCTGTGTGGCTTCCTGCTTCGCCCTTAGGCATGACGTTAGCAGTCAGAGCACTCTCTACAAAACATGGGAGACCTTGATTCAATTGCCTCCTTGGCCTGAAGGGACCCAGAATTTCAGCTCTCATGTCTCCTACCTTTTCCCATTGAAGCTCTCCCAGTTTGCATGAATTGCTGAGGGTTCCACCCTGCTAATGAAAAGTAATTTCAACACTGTACATTGCCATCATTGGATAAATTACAAAGGGAGCCCTTGAGGCAGGGACTACCCAAAGTTTTACTCCAATATAAGTGGATACTGTTAACTGGGGGCTTTTTTTTTCAACTCAGTCTTTTCTAGGTGTCTAGGATCCTAGATCAGCATTGGTTTCTCCAACTCTCCAGAAGAGCTGAAGCACCAAGTGTAAAAAATGGCACTGTTTTGGTCATTCTTTTATTCTGATTCTCCAGCCTTAAAGATGAAGCTTCTTTTCTGTGAAGGATGGGTATTCTGTGGTTTAATAATCATCATGGTTTAAAATCTTTCTGTAAATAGACTCCAAGGCACTATGTGATAGCAGCTCCTACTTGGGAGAATATTAAGTGTATACAAAACAGCATCAATGGCATTGAAATACCATGAGACTATTAAATACAAGTTCTGCTATCTGGAGGTGTGCAAACAATTTATTAGTGTTCAGTGCAACACTGTACAGGGGAATGAGTCTGCAGTCTCATTTCTCTCCAAGGTCATTAAATGGTTTCTCGGCTCTGGTGAGCATTTACTTGACATCTAAAGTCCTAATGTAAAAAAAAAAATAAAGAGTAGTTTTACTCTCCCCATTTGTGGTGGAGTCCCACTCTGACAGCATCAGAGATATCAGTCAACAGCTGCAGATGGAAATGGAATAATCCTCATAACTGAATCCTGTGGGCTGCAAAAGGATTTTTTTCCCCCACCGCCCAAGCGATTCCTTGCAGCAGACAAACTGGAGCCACATTAAGGATTATTTCTGTCGAGTTGGCAGAGCAATTTGCCTTGTTGAATTAGCATGTCCTAAAATTAAAAAGGCGTTTTAAAATGAGTGTGATGGTACAGGCAGTGCAACTATTGCTATTATAAAATATACTGACATACTTCAGTGAAAAACTTTGAAGACACAGGAAGGTGTAAATAACTCCTGGAATTTTTGCATTGGTTAGTGAATCTTAGTAATAAGCAAATCAGCATGTTGCCAAATTAAAATAGAAAGCTATCAACAAATTAACACCTTTTACACAAGACTTATACAAATCACACATCTTTCATATTCTGTGTTATTGCAAGAACAAAATTGCATAGACCTTTTGCTGGCACTGCCTGCATTTCCCCAAATAATGCTTTGTCTTATCAAATAGTTCAAGTAGTTCACTCAATTTAATGTAACCCACTAATGCAGTAAGTGTTTACATGTAGTGAGAGAAAAAACCCACAGAGCTCAAAAATATTAGCAATTACATAATCATCTGACTGAATAATAGTTCAGCAAGAAAACACTCCTTTTGTTGTTCCTTTCGCTGTCTGTCAGGCTGTTTTCAAAGTGTGACTGCCAGAATGTAGCATCAGAGTCAAGTTATTCTGAAGTTGAAATGCCAATTGTGCTCTTCTTCCCCCATCACCCTGTAATCCAGAGTTCTAGACACAGGTTTGTTTCCTAAACAGCAGTACTTTGTTTTTAAAATGCTGAAAATTCTGCTTTCAGTCGATGCTTTTTAGCATTAATATAAAACTGGGAATTGCGAGGGCATGTGCTGCCTGTCATGGTGCTTCATTGGCAGACCCGGCTGTACTCCTGGCATGTGGAACCCAAGCCAGCCACCGACAAGTAAAGTTTTCCATCTGGGCAAACGCAGATTTCATACAGTCCTTGGGACACACCGGGTCCTCCTCTTGTACCCTCGGGCAGCTTAGGCAGTCTCACCGTTTCTGCATCGAGCAACAGCTGCATGGGAGCAAGCAGGACAAATGACTTTGTTAAAGATAAGGATGCACTAAAGTGTGCCATAAAAAGAAACTGATTTGCTGAGGCAGTTCCATGGAATCATAGAATTGTTTGAGTTGGAAGGGACCCTTAAGGCCATCTAGTCTAACTCCCTTGCCATGAACAGGGACACCTACAGCTTCATCAGGTGCTCAGAGCCCCGTCCAGCCTGACTTTGAGTGTCTCCAGGGATGGAGCATCCACCACCTATCTGGGAAACCTATGCCAGTGCCTCACCACCCTTACTGTAAACAACTTTGAGGAATATAAGGACTTTCTCTAAGTTAATACAGCATTATGCCAATTGATACTATTATTTAATCTCAACCATAAATAAATGTCTTCTCTTTGGCAACATTAATATTAATATCCTCTCTCCCAGTACCTCAGGAACTTAATTAGCAGAACTTGAGAAAAGATTTAAAGTTATCCATTATTACTAACCACAGCTGAAGAAACAGAAGGGCTTGTACTCACCACACCATCACTGCTGTGCAGTTTGATGTCCATCTGGGAAAGAGCTTCAATATTCCCTGCTTGCGCTTTGATGTTAATGCCTCTTGGAGCATCCATGCTCAGAGACCGAGTTGGTGACTCCAGCCTGAAAGCAGAGGGAAATCTGAAGTAGTGCATTCTCATACATCCCTTTTGCTTGAGAAGTAAGCAAGCTTTGAGCAAGCACCTCATGGATCTCACCCAGAGTGACAATAAAGATGCAGCTGCTTTCTTCTTCAGGCAGACTTGAAAAAGTAGATTATTTAAAAACACTGAAGTATTCTAAATGAAAAACATAGCTGAATTCATAATATAGATGTAAGGTACTGTTTCAGAGCTAGCTTCAGATTGTTTCAGTATCACTAATTTATTAAAACTCATTTTTATATTGAATTTGTTTTCATTTGTGAATATAGAAAACAGTACAATTAGTGCAGCCTTTAATCAACGAGAGTTTTGACATTGCTGCCAGTCAGACTGATTTCACTCCTTGTGTACGCGTTACTTAACTAGATGACACTTAAAACAGCTTAGCTTGAAATAAGAATTACACACTGTAGGAGTTGTACCCCTCGGTGCCAGCAGATGGCAGGAAGGCACCTTGTGAGCTCAGCCCACACCTTGGCAGGGCAGCTGTGCTGGGTCAGCGACAGCTGCTTGCCAAATAGTTAAGGCCTTGTTTCTTCAGAATTCTGGTGTCATTTCCACAATAAGTAGCAGGGATAGGCATAGTAATTGAAAATCATGACAAGGAAAGAAAAAGCCCAAGCTCAGCAGTAAGCTAGTGACTCTCTTGAGTGTTACTGGAATACTGTGGTGGTCCCAGTTTCCTTTACACCTTTATTATCCTGTCCGTTTTGTTCATTCCTTGAACAAATACAGAATAAGAGGGGCTGGGATGTCACAACACCCCGTCGTGACCTGTGTACAAGAGCATGAGCACAGGTCTGTCCTGCATCAGACTTCTGTTACATGACTAGTAATTTTTATTAAGATTTCTCTTTGTGATTTAGCAAATTTTCTATGACTTCTTGCTCTAGGTCCTTATATCTATACGTTTGTGAAAAGGGAACTTGGTGTGCATTTTTCTGCACTGTGCAATGGAAAATTGACTCTGTATTTTCAATATTTAAATTTAACACATTTTCATAAATTAGTGCCAAGGTAGTTGTGTATAACAAATGTTTTCTTAGATCCTGCATAATGCAACTATTTCCTAATACAACATAAAACAAGCTAAGGACATTGAAACATTGAAATTGCTCGTGTTTTTTGTAAAGAATTTCACCTATATAAATAATCTATATGTAGACATGCATTTTTCTATTTAAGGTCTGTTGCATATTAGAAGGAGGTGGATTGGGATAGATTTTTGAAGAGCTTATCAGATCAGGAAAAGCAATCAAACGTCAGAGAAATATTTTTTACCTGCTACGAAACATAATGCTGGCAAGAAGCCCACAGACTACAGAAGCAGTTACAGATTTATGACTTACACATCATTTAAATTACATGGCAGGATTACATGTGGCATATTAATCACAATCCCAAATTTCTGCTGTTTATATGTGTCCTATTTCTTACTGTTTAATTAAGTCATTGGAGCTTCTGGGCAATGGACGCTGCAGTGCAACTCGAGCAGCGATTTTAAAGCCCTTTGGATGCCTTATGTGTTAGACTTTAGCAAAGGCAACAGTTAGTAACAATCATGATGCATTTCCTCATACAGCTGTCAAAGACTCATCTTCTTAAATCCAGACTTAATAAAAGGGAAACAAGCACCACTTGTTAAAATTACATCCTGGCTTCTATCAGCAACAGTGCAGCCAGCAGGAGCAGGAGGTGACTGTCCCCCTGTACTCAGCACCAGTGAGGCCGCACCTCAAGTACTGTGTTCAGTTTTGGGCTTCTCACTACAAGAAAGACATTGAAGCCCTGGAGCGTGTCCAGAGAAGGGCAGTGAAGCTGTGAGGGGTCTGGAGCACAAGTCTTATGGGGAGCAGCTGAGAGAACTGGGATTGCTCAGTCTGTAAAAGAGGAGGCTCAGGGGGACATTATTGCTCTCTACAACTGCCTGAAAGAAGGTTGCGGTGAGGTGGGGGTCAGCCTCTTCTCCCCAGTAACAGTGATAGGATGAGAGAGAATGGCCTTACGTTGCACCAGAGGAGATTCAGGATGGATATCAGGAACAATTTCTTCTCAGAGTGGTGAGGCACTGGCACAGGTTGCCCAGGGAGGTGGTGGAATTACCATCCCTGGCGATGTTCAAGAAAAGGAGAGATGTCACTCTGAGTGAGTGACTTAGCTGACTTTGAATATCCCTTCTCAATGAAGGGCACAAGACTTCATCAGCCCTTAGACCTGAACTTAAAGTCACTTAAAATGATTCACTGGTCACAGACTTGAGGTCAGTGGTGCACAGGTTCAGAGTTCTCCTGTGAGCTTCAGGGTCTGGGCAGTGCAGCAGTGTAGGAACCCATGCAGTCTTGGAAAGAGTTGCTTCAATATGTAAATATGTGAATAGCACACCGGTAGTGTTTTAAATGGCCATTAATAAGGCAACATGGACTTATTATTAGTGACCTTAAAACTGCTGGCAGTTGCTCTGCACTGTGTACGGTTTGGGTGAGTGAGGAAGCAAATACACAACTGTGTACAGATAATGGCTGATAAAAAAATGTCGAGATCTTTCTCCTAGGAAATAAAAGGAAGAAGAGAGTAGAGGAGGCTGAGCAAGAGGCAGATGCACATCCCTCAACATTCCTGGCAGAACAGAAATTCACCTTGTTTGAAAACATGAGAAGATGCATAGAGACTTGCAGGACAGATGGAAGTCCCGGAGTTTGTGGTCCATTGGTAGTGTTTGAATTCATGTGGCAGAATGATGAGGGAATGTATTTTTACCAATCACTTGGTACTTTTTACTATTACCTTTTTATTATGGGCATATAAATCACATTTAACAGAATGGGGTGAGGATCTTTTTCATCTGGAGGAATTAATCTGTGTAATGCGCTGTTCTAAATGAGACATCTGTCACGTCTGTGTCTCATTTGGGATGACAGACTCAGGATTTAGGAGTAGCTGCTGGGTGCTACGGTAGCTGTCAGGGGTACATTAGCACTTGGTGCAGTGAAGGAGGAATTGATTGGGACCATACAATATTTAATGCAAGGACCTGACCCACATTGAATGTGTTCTGGGCTGTGCTCTGGACTCACTGTAGCCTGGCTCTGTAGTCTGAAATCACAGAAGAACGGCTTTCAGGCTAATTTCTAACAGCCATCCTGTTCATGTGTTCCAACCAGTTCCATGACGAGGACCAAGATGTGAGAGGATTGTGGGCAGCTGGAAGATTTCCCTCAGAAGTATCTTCCTAATTTGAGTTGAAATCCTCATGTAGATTTTGGTATGAAGTGTGAAACAATGGAAAAAAAAGAGGGGAGATCTTTAAATTATTAAGAAACTATCATCTCTAGGGTCAAAAAAAGTAACCTACAGAGGATTCTGTGGGCTTAGTTGGCAGTGGTTCTCTTCACATGCCTGCTTTCAGCTTTGCTCTTCGATTAGTCTGAAAGCAGTCTAATTCACCAGCACTGAAGCCAGACTGTAGCCAGAGCATACACTAATTACACAGGAAAAAGAAACTGTTAATATTTTTAATGGAATTTTAAACCTTTCTCTCTTTATGAGGAAGCAGGATTTCTACTGACATGAGCTGGTGGAAAATATTTTCTAAACTGGAGCTGGAAAGGTAGATAGCAAGCAGCACACACACACTGATGCCTGATGCTAGTTCCAACCCATTTTCACTTATCTCCTACAATGTGATGTTTCGAGATCAGGCAAGTGAAGAAGGCAATCAGGATGTAGGAAGAATATGACTGCCCACAGATATGGATCTTGGTGTTCTGCCCCATGGCTTTCGGTTGTTTGCCAGCAGGTCCAAAGGCAAAGAAGGACAAGACAGCAGGACTGAGCTCTCAGTCTCAGTGTATGCCTCACTTCTGCCTTGTTTTGTTTTGTAAAATTATTTTTGTTGGAATGCCTCCTAAAATTTCATCTCTGCGCAAACAGGAAAGATGACTTTCACAGCATCTTCCAAAAACCGCATATATAGTAAGGACATCCAACAAAAAACTGTTAGCTCTTACTGAATGTCAAAAAATACAAAGTAGTAATGACTCATTAAATCTTCCCTGATCATTTTCTGCACAGTGATGGAATCACAGTTGTTATTCTGTCAGGCCTTGGCACAAAATTCTGATTTGACATAACTACTTTAAATCTTTCAAATGAGGACTGACTTCTTTTTTTTTTCAAAAATATTCCTCACATCATATATATTGAATTTCTTCATTTAAAGGTGGAATGATTGCTTCCTACCAGAATGATGCTGTAATCTATATTCTTCCATTCACTTTGATGCTCAAAGTCTTAGCTAGTCTTTAGTCTGATTTAAACTAAATGAACTGTAATGAACAAAATTTGACTGAAAAACAGCATCCATTTTCCCCAGTCAAGTCTGTTACTTGGTCAATGGTTATATTATATCATCCCAATTTTTGTAACTTAGTTCAAAGAACCCATTTTCCAAGAGTTATTGCTTCTGGGAGTTGTCTGCATTAGCACACGCATTTGTTTCAATAAGACTAATGTCAGTATCTACAGCTCCCTCATACTGTATCCCAAGTTAGTCTATCATTTACACCGCAATAAAATGTAACAAGCAAATCAGTATGAAAATATAATTACAATTATTTAAAATGAAAAAAAAAAAAAAGAATTTCTGTGTTGTTTTTTTCTTCCAGCTTCTTCCAAGTGCACCTGGTTGTTTCATTCCACACTAATTCACAGGAAAAATTAAGACAGCACAAAATGCAGCTTAATAGTAGGAAAATATTTCCAACTCCAGAACACCAAAGCTAATTCTTCTCCATAAGAACATTACTGTGCTAGTCATAAAAAAGAGAATCACCAGTACCTTGGGAAAATACAGAAAAGATGACTGATAATGTGAGAAGAAAAGGAATGGGGTACAATTGAATTCAGAGCAAGATACTATGAAGATGCCTGTTTAGAGCTGTGCATTACATACATAGGAAATGTGTTAGGGAAAAAATTGGCTGGAATGAATGAACTGTACATAAATCAATTTTTTCTAGTAATCATGAAACTTTTTTTTTTTTAACTTCAGAGGCACTAGACTGCTCAGGGACATGATGTAGCGGTGGGTTGTTAGAGTTAGGGTAGTATGGTTAGGTCGTGGTTGGACTCGATGATCTTTAGGGTCTTTTCCAACCTGAGTGATTCTATGATTCTATGATTCTATGTAAAATTGCTGAAGGATTATCACTTAAAATTTGTTCATGTTCATTCCCTGTTGAAAATAACACTGTCAAGTATTTATATCTAAAATCAACAAGGTGTGAAAGTATGGTTACTAAGCTTAAAAATAGCCTCTCAAAAAAAAACAAAAACAAAAACAAAGAAGCCCACAACCACCTCTATGTTTTTTTTACCAAGTTAGAAAGAAAAGGCACTTCTTTTAGGTAAATATGATGGTGTCATAATTTTCCCCAAAAGACAAAGTTCTAGCATGGTCAGGGCATCCAAGCTAATTATTATGTCAGAAAGACTCATTACCTTGTTGCTGATAGCAAACAAGAGTCAGTAATTGGCAGCATTTACTAGTCCTAGTTACAAGGCTATGTAAAAAATGATTAACAATTTCAATGAGTTCTAGGAATATATACAAGTGGAAAAAGCTTCACTCTGGGATTTGAATATAGCCCAGGATGGTGTGTGGTCTTGTTACATCATTGCTTCTCGTGATGAATTTTCACTTCTTCAGAGGTTAATCAGACACAGCACAATTGGTAAGTGCGTGATACCTCTGGACAAATGTAGTTGCCTCTAGTAACAAGGATAGGCCATCCCCTGTGGACCCTTCAAAATAAATGGAGAGAAACAGGCACTCTAGAGCTTCATTCATCAGATCTATTTTAGGTGTCTCTCTTGGGATAAAAAGTATAATACCCTAATAATACTTGTTGCTTTCCACAAGGAGGGATGAGATCCAATGTCTAAAGATGCACTCAAGGTGTATAAATGAGTTGAGATCAATTCCATCTGAGCTATCTATCCAAGCAGTTGTAAACCACTGGATCCATAATCTGGGGATATTAGCCTCTTTGAGAAA
This sequence comes from Pavo muticus, assembly GCA_016647715.1. Taxonomy (NCBI): domain Eukaryota; kingdom Metazoa; phylum Chordata; class Aves; order Galliformes; family Phasianidae; genus Pavo; species Pavo muticus. The sequence goes on along the minus strand of JACDJE010000056.1, from coordinate 3,362,430 downwards.
AGAATTTATGTGGGTGATTCATATGTAAACCTACTGATATAAAACTATCAGGGCATCCAAAGGAAGGCTAAAGAGATGGGGAAGGATCTGGAGGGCAAGGGTTGTGAGGAGCAGCTGAGGCCCCTGGTTTGCTCAGCCCAGAGCAGAGGAGCTGAGGGGAGGCCTCATGGAGGCTGCAGCTGGAGTTGGACTCTGTGGTCCTTGTGAGTCCCTTCCAACCTGGGGTATCCTGTGATTCTGTGATAAGAAGAACCCTTCCCACTTCAATAAATGAACTGTGAATGAGTCTTCCTACCTGCAGAGAGAGAAGAATTTTAAATCTGGACGAGCACCTACGATGCATCTCTTTATACTGGGCAAACAGGTCTTTTACGTTTGGACTCTGTTGTGTGAATGCAGCTTGAATATATAAATTGAATGGTAACCAGAAGTGTGTACTGAACTACAAGCTGAATCACAGAAATGAGGAACACATTTAGGATCATCCAAAGTGTTGACCAGATGCAGGCTTTTTTTTGTTTGTTTGTTTGTTTTAAATCTATTCCATACATAGAGGAAGTGTGATCACTTTTCAAATAAATACCTCTATTGATTTTTAGCTTATGTTGCCTTATGCTAAAAATGATAAAGGGTAAAGGGCAGATCCCTGAAATGCTCCATTCCTTTTGGATGGCATTCTTAAATGTTGTGATTATTTGCTGTTCTTTAAGATGTCAGCTGGTATACGGTCAGTTTTTCAGCATATTTTCCATTCCTTTAATCTAAATGAAATTTTCCTCATGTTTTTATTTCTTAAAGAAATCTACGTTCCAAATTTATATTCTAAATCTGAAAGGAATGGTGACAGACGATTCCAGTAAAGTTCAATTATGAGATTCTGGATTCAAGGGAATTGTGAAGCATAAGCACAGCAGGCACCAACACTGCTTACAGCTTAGGGGTGATCTTTGTGCACAGTTACAATTACAAAGCCAATTTGAATAACAGATGTTTCCAGTTCCTAAGGTTTTGGTTAACAGAACTTATTTTATGTAAGCAATATGAAAGAAAGATTCCAGTTTCTGGAACAAATGCACTTACATATTCCCTTTAAAAGGGAATAAAACACTGCCAAGTTTTAATGATACTTTTAAAGCCAATAAAAGCAACATTTTTATGTTTAAATGTTTAAAACAACATTTTTAACCTAATCAAGAACATAGCAGTTATGATTATTACAGTGTGGTTATTTCTTTATTTGTGCCCCATCAATCTTACATTCTGAGATGCTTTATTCCTATTTGTCCACTGTCACTCAATCCAGAGATATAGAACGAATGAGAACTAAAGATCAGAACTGAGATATGATTAAAATAGAAGCTTCTCTCAAGACGGACAGTTACGATAAAGAGTGGTAAGCAGAGCTAATTCAAAGAAGCTCTTCAGGATGACCTCAATTTTATGATGTGCTGACTCTCTAGGTAATTAAAGATGACCAAGACCTCAGTGAACATGATTGAATCTGGCACACCACAGAGGTTTCCAGCATGGTTATCTTTCTCAAATAACTTTAATGACTTTAACTTATTCTAAAATTTTACTTTGATATAAGAAGACTACCTGTATCTCTGTTGTAAAAATATGGTTAGTATTTTCATAAAATTGTCTTCCAGGCTGAAATGTACCATGCCTTTCACTTTATATACTTCAGCCAATGTATTCTTTGCTATGTAGAAGCATAGAAAGATTTCCACTCACTTGAATTTTTCACTACGTGCCGTTCATAATGTCCACTTGCTCTTCTGAAGTGGTCTTTGCTGACAAGCAGGTCATGCCCTTTCCCTCTTCTAATTCATTAGCACAGTGGCAGAATGTGCCACACTCTTATTTTCCTCACCACAAAGCCTTTAGGGTAGGGGAAAGAACCTGAGTAGTGACTGTGCACATGTACACTGTATCGTGGAGAACCACTGTTGTTAGGAAATGCTCCCCTTTCCTCTTTTGTATTTGCCACAGGCACGTGCTTTTGGTGGGAGACTCCTGCTTCATGCTTTCCCCAGCTCCCTGGTGTTGGCAGCTATGTAAGTGAAAAATAACATAAGGGACTCTACTCAGTTCAGTGTTACATCTAAGACCAGTGACAGTACAATCATAGACTTACAAATAGAGCTCCAGTGGGCATCTGCAAGGCGTCTATAACTGTGACAATTACAATGAAGTTTCTGCACTCTGGTGGAGTATGCTGTAATCACTGATAACAAATTCTCTTTTAGCAATTTTACAGAATAATCTGACATCATCAGGTATGCAGTTCAACAGTGCAGGGGCAGAAATGGTTATACCTTTGGTCTTCGCACTACTGACGTAAGCAGTCAGAACATGCAAATGGCTTTGTTTTTACAAGCAGCAGAAACCACACCTATTGATTTAAATGTGTTAAGTGAAATCTCTGACCAGCAGAAGCCTCAGAAATAAAATTAGCCATGTCACTGGCTCAAGTGAAAGTCAGTACAATAGCGGATAGAAACCTGGCATCTGTTCTTAGGGAAATCTTTTCAAGCAAAAAGGCCGCTAACATTAGTGTGTGGATTTCCCCTACTCCTGTTACTGAGGTATCACTGAGGAGCTTCAGAGGGGTTCCCAATGGTCATCCAATGATTCTCCCACCCCAGGAGGGAAGCATCTTCTGTGAGAGTAGGAGAGAGTCCCTTTGGAGACTCAGCATTACTGAACTATCATCTGATCAGCAGAGGTAAGTCTATCATCTCCTATGGTCGGATGGTCCATTTGTTCTTCATCAATTTATTAAGTAAAATTTCAAAAATCCCTTAAATCAATCAGTTGTGGGTGAAATGATGAGTGACCCAGTTTTATCTGTATGTATTTCCAGTGGAGGCTCAAACTGTTCCCTCTAGCACACGAATGGCTCCCATGAAGTGCTGAATTTGAACACAAGTGTGTTCAAAGTGAAGCAAAACCTCTCAGCAATCAAGACCAAACTCTCAGCCTGGAATCAGCAGCTGACATAGTGCAGAAGAACAGGCCTGGGGAGCTTTCAGCAGAAAAGCAGCAAGGATCCTATTCTGCTGCCAGCTCTGATATGTTATGCTACTAAAAGCTAATCAAATTAAGGTCAGATCTGATCTAAAGACAGAATCAGAAGAACAATGAGAGAAGCATGAATAACCTCATTAGGAAAGAAAGCACACTCAATGGACCGATCCCAAGAGCACCAAATGAGACCATTCTGCCTGGTGTAAAACTCATCAAAAGGAATTTAAGATAACAACTGTGTTGAGTTGAATGGGTAATGGCTGTGTTCTCCAGGTTGATTACTGTATGTGTATTATTGCATGTATATTGTTTGTCCATGCATATGTACGAAGGCAGCTCCAAAAGCAATGCTTCTTATTTATTATGTGGACCCACAACGTCAGAGGCGGATGCTGGTGATACAGCAGTGAAGGTTGAATGTTCCCACCAATATTCTGTTACATTTTGTGGCCGTGTGACAGATGGCAGCAGAGGGGCGGTCTGATAGAATGGCATCTGACATGGAAGTGACTATAAGGCAAAGGTGTGTCAATGAATTAGTCCATATATACAAAATGTCACTCACTGACATTCATTGATGCTTGCTGAATGTTTGTGGAGACTAAAAAGTGGATGTGAGCACAGTGAAATGGATAGTGCATTTCAGCAGTGATGACAATGATGTGAAAGACAAACCTTGTTCTTGAGAGGCATGCAGAGTTTTAGGAGCATGACATGCAGGATCTTGTTCACTGCTGTTGAAAATGCATAGCTAATAGTGGTGGCTATGTTGAAAAATACTGTTTTTCAGCTGAGAATTTGCTCTATCAAATGGTGTTATTGTGCTCTTTGTAGCTTTTGTAGTTTCCATGGAAATAAGTAAAAGGCATTACTTCTAGAGCAACTTACATACATGCCTACTGGAAATATGCACTCATAAATAACACAATAAAGATGGAGTAATTAAATACTGGGGAAAGGTCATATTGACAGATGAAAACTTTAGGGTATTTGAGAAAGGGTGAATGCTTTGAAGTACATTTCCTTGAGTTCGGAGTTTGAACAGTATGTTGATATTCTGCTGAAGGGAACACAGCTCAACAGATCACTCCTTTACTTGAAGAAAAATCAGTACGTGGGCTCTCTTTTCCCTATTATTAACTTCTTTATAACACACTAGGGATGTATGACTAACATATTCAAGTAGACATTAAGTACAAACCTATGCAGAAGATGTTACAAACACAATGCCTGAAAAACAAGAAAAAATCAAATACAACCTAAACTGGCTTATAAAGACAGCACTTTGAAATACTGACAAGGTTTATGAGAAATGATATGAAGAACTATTGGAATTAGGCAAAAAAAACAAGCACTGTAATTTGTAAACTCAATCCTAAGATATTTCAAGAGCATGGGTGCAAAAAATAGCTCGCAAACCATGATGGAGAAAAGATATTTCACCTGGAAAATTCTTTTCACTGTAAGATTCACATTTTCAAGAAAAGTCAATGTTTAAAAGATCAGATATGAAGTACTACCCAGGTCTATGCTAATGAAGAATTTTTAAATATCTGAGTCAGAAATGTTTCTGAAAAGGTAATAAATATGATGTCCTGTACTATCCCATCCTTTTAAACTAGCCTTTTCATAGATTTGAGTTCATCAATGGAATGAAAAGAAAATCTTTTATGCTACCAAAAGAAGTATTTTACAGTGTTTCAGTTAATGTGAATACAGCATAATATATGAATGTAAAACGATAACTAGTAAATTAATGCCAGGGCTCATAAAATTATATCGCAATAGAAACATCTTGCTAGTCAAGGAGCAGAGATGCTTTACAAATACTGACTCATAATTGTAGACTCACTTTCCCATTATGTAATTCATTCTCTTCTGATTGACTGGGCTTTTGATTTGCATAATGAATGCAAATAAAATCTCTGTTCTTCAATTAGTCAAATGATACTTTTAGTCAATTAGCATGTAAGCATTAGTATTACAAATATGATTAAGCAATTATTTTGTGAACGTTTTTACCCTGATTGGCTTTTATACATTTCCTTTTAGATTTCCTTCCTAAATCTTCCCAACAAAATCCCACAGAATCAGTTTCCACTTTTCTGTCTTTCTATCCACTTTACCTGCAGCAGACCTATCCTTTAAGTGCAAAAGGAAACGTGAATGATGAAAGGATAAAAGTAAATCTTCAAAAAGAGTCAAAAAGAAGCAGAAGCCATAAGAATAGTAGAACTACTGGCTGCCACAAGAAAGAGGTTAAAATTAAAAGGGATGCATTGATCATATTTAATTTGAATACATAGATAGGAAGGTTTAGCGGCAACCGACCTGTACAGCAACTTGCCTTAACTAAATACTGAGAAGTATCAATATAACTGAGCTCTCAAACTATCAGTATTCTACAACATGAATATCAAAAGCTAATAAACATGTTTTAGTGCTTTTTACCTTTGGACAGAGGTACTTCATCAAAATATGAAGCAACACTTCTTAAATTATTTATTTCTTTATTTTGTTTTGAATATCAATATAATATATTTGTTTTAAATGAGGCCATTTCCCTAGGAAATACTGAAATGTTCTCAGAAGATTTCAGCTCATAAGCTGTTAAATATAGCCATATTCTGATAACATTATATATACATTAATAACCATGCTCTGACAAAAGCTGACTCTCACTCTCTGGAACAGTGACATCATTCCTGCTACAGTGCTTTCCAAATCCAAGAAGTGTGGAATGATGTGGGTCACTTTTGGACTTGGATGTAAAACCTCAGTTGTAGAACTGGCGAAATACCACAGATTGACTGTACTAACAGTGATTTCCCATAGGACTTGTGCTCAGAATGCACAGTTGCTTGCTGTCACACATCCATATGTGGCAAATATGTGAACAAAGCTGGTACTCATCCTTGAGCATTATATTTATTAGGCATAGTATATGATTGGTTAATTAATGGTATCTTATCTAGATGTAAGAACTTTATGACAGCAACTAAAAAGTAGGCAATGTTATATCTAAGGATGCTTCAACTGTGAAAAGCAGAGTTTGTTACTTTATACCATTTGGAAGTAAGGGCAAGCACATCCTTTTTTCTTTACAAGTGAGTCATGAATTCAATCTATAAGACTGAAAAAGGTTCAGTGTGTTTCCTTCAAACTACAGAATGAAAGGACAGTTACTGACCACAGTATAATTGCATTGCTCTGTCTCCACTACTTAGCTATAAAAAGATATGTTCTAACACTTATCACTGTGTTTCCAGAAAAGCAGTCTATCTTGAAATTCAACATTCGGACTGTAAAGCCAGCAGAATGCGTAATTCAAGAAGGCCATTTGTGTCAGTATTGTTGGTGATACTGTTCTAAATCGGAACAGCAGAGAACATGGTCCCTGTTCATATGACACCAGCTGAAATGTTACAATCAGTCACAGCTTTCCAGTCAGCACCTTGAAACGCATAACTACATCTGAAGTGGATGGGATTTCTTGAAGCATTATTCTCTGTTCCTAAGGCTGCATGTTGTGGCACTTGTTAACACATTCATCAATGATGTGACAGTGGGATCACACGCACCCTCAGCAAGTCTGTGGATGAGACCAAGCTGTGGGGTGTGGCTGACGCCCAAGGGATAGGATGCCATCCAGACAGACTCAGGCCAGCTTGAGCAGTGGGCCCACGAGAACCTCATGAGGTTCAATAAATGGAAGTGCAGGTCTAGCACCTGGGACCCAGCAATCCCCATTACCAATACAAGCTGGGAGATGTAATCATGGAGCACAGCCCTGCCAAAAAGTACCTGGGGGTACTGGTGGATGGGAATCTGACATGAGCCAGCAATGTGCCCTCGCAGCCCAGAAAGCCAGCTATATCCTGGGCTGCATCCAAAGCAGCGTGGCCAGCAGGGCAACAGAGTGATCGTGCCCCTCTGCTCTGCGCTGGTGAGGCCTCACCTGGAGTACTGCATCCAGATGTGGAGTCCTCAGTACAGGAGAGATACGGACCTGTTGAAGTGCGTCCAGAGGAGGGCCACAAAAATGATCCAAGGAATGGAATGTGCCCCGTATGAGGACAGACTGAGAGAGCTGGGGCTGTTCAGCCTGGAGAAAAGAAAGCTCCAGGGAGACCTAAGAGCAGCCTTTCAGCATATGAAGGGGGGCTGTAAGAAAGGAAGGGACAGACTCTTTATCAGGGTCTGTTGTGATAGGACAAGGAGAAAAGGTTTCCAACAAAGGAGGGAAGATTTAGGTTGGACATAAGGAAGAAGATTTTTACAATAAGGCTGGTGAGGCACTGGAACAAGTTGCCCGGAGATGTGCCCTGAGGACACTCAAGGTCAGGCTGGACGGGGCTCTGAGCAACCTGAGGGAGCTGTAGGTGTCCATGTTCATTACAGGGGATTTGGACCAGATTACCTTTAAGAGTTTCTTCTTACTCAAAGATTCAGTGATTCTATGAAAATAGCAGAAGATTAATAGATGGTGAAAGTACGAAGATAGGACTTTGGATGAGCAAATAGGTTCTATTGCCTGTAACTACATAGCCACTACCTTAAACTGGAAAAGAAGCATTTTTTCAAAATAAAAATAGAAAAGCATTACTTAAAACTGCATTTAAAAAAAATCACATCGAAGTGCCTATCAATTGGTATTTAATCTGTATTTCAGTGTGGAATTCAACAGAATATTTATAAAGTATTACACAATTCCTACTTACTGGTGAATTTGTCTCAGCTTCTTTGCAATGGAATGCATGGATCTTGTTTGCACTGACATTTAAGGTTGTCCTTGAAAATAACATTTTTCCAGCATCACCTTTGTAAATTGCTCTTATCTGTCAATATCTTAACTTAGGATCTGCATTGCAGACAAATGCATTTGCTTCTTGATCCTTCTAAGGACCCCTTCACTGAATCATTGCCGTCTGTGCTCTCAGGCTTGACACCAGTTATGGGTGGTAGAGACAGTGACGTAATTAAAAGATAGAGGCATTTAGAACTGCTTTGAGTTAGCTTCATGGTCTGCCAGGACATCAGTGAGTGTTGCATATATTACACAGCTTCATGCTCTGATATTTGGCATTCTTCTTTGGGTTAAGCTAACTTGATTTCTAGCACAGGTGGTTAGCAGCTCTAAGGCAGACATCAGTGTTGATGCAACCATGTAGATATGACCGGTCACAAGTGGTGTTCCCCAGAAGTTGGTATTGGAGCTTGTCCTTTTTAATATTTTTATTGATGACTTGGACAAGGGGATTGAGTGCATCCTCAGTAAGTTTGTAGATGACACCAAGTTGGGAGGAAGTGTCGAACTGCCTGGGGGTAAGAAAGCCCTTCAGAGGGATCTGGGCAGGCTGGATCACTGGGATGAGCCCAATGGGATGAATGGGACCAAGTGCCGGGTCCTGTACTTTGGCCACAACAACCCCAGGCAACGCTACAGGCTTGGGGCAGAGTGTCTGGATGACTGTGTGGAAGAAACAGACGTGGGGTTGTTGGTTGATGCTTGACTGAACATAAGCCTCAAGTGCTGTGTTCAGTTTTGAGCCCCTCACTACAAGAAAGACACTGAGGCCCTGGAGCATGTGTAGAGAAGGGCAATGAAGCTGGTGAAGGAAAACAAGTCTTAGGGGGAATGGCTGAGAGAACTGAGGTTGTTCAGTTTCGAGAAGAGGGATCAGAGGAGACTTTATCACTCTCTCTACAACAGCCTGAAAGGAGTTTGTGGCAAAGTAGAGGACAGCCTCTTCTCCCTTGTAACCAGTGGAAGGACTAGAGCGAATGGCCTCAAGTTGTGCCAGGGAAGATTCAGGTTGTTTGTTAGGAAAAATTTATTCTCTGAAAGGGCGGTCAGGCACTGGAATGAGCTGCCCCGGTGGGTGTTGAGTCATCATCCCTGGAGGTATTCAAGAAATGTTTAGTTGTTGTACTGAGGGTCATGGCTTAGTGGGGAAACATTGGTGGTAGGTGGATGGTTGGACTGGATGATCTTGGAGGTCTTTTCCTTGGTGATTCTATGATTCCTTCACATTATAATAATTATTGTTATATACTGTAAATATATACTGTAAATTCTGAAAGAATCTGTATTTCCCACTATTTTAAGTCAATTGAGCACAGAACTGAATGGGATTTTAACTGTTACAGTTGAGCTCTGTCAACACACAGACCAAAATGTGCTTATTGTTGACATGTTAATATCATTAAACAGATAAGTTGCCAAATAAACTCATCTAAGAAGTAGAACATTATGAATATTTTGAATTAATCTCAATGTATTTTTTCAAATGATACATCAAAAACACAGAGAAAGGTAGGATAGCCATTGTTAAGTGTAGCTTAAAACAGTGTAATTGTTTTTAAATGACATTCAAAGAAGAATTTGTACTTAAAAAGTAACATAGCAAAATGGCTAATGAATAAAACTATTAGCTTTAAGCTTATTGAAATATTATTAATTGATAATGTATTTGAAATGAAATAACAACCACATAAAATAACCAATATGTATCCAATTAAATTTATAGAGAGCTTCTCGACTGTGTAATTAAAAATTTCCATGTCAGAAGTGCTCATAAATACTTTATCAAAACTGAGACAATCACAGGAAATTAAAAATTTACAACATAATGAGACCAATTCCTGCAAAACCAATGTTCATTATAATGTAGAACTCTAAATATTGCTCGAAGTCTGTCACATCCAGATTCTACTACAGTAGAAGAAAGTGGAGATAAACATGCAAAAAAATGCACATTACAAGCCCATTCTGTCTTCAAATGCAAGCACATGCTATCTCACTGTAAATTAATGTTGTATATCAAGAAGAAAATTAGAAGTGTCTTAATAAAGTTTCCCTCTCATTTGCTATTCTCAATTTGAAAATTCATTCACCAAGATACAGACAGTGTTCTTGATAGCTTAAATCATCTGCTACTCTCTAATGGTTATCCCTATTGGAGAAGAAACACTGAGAAGAGAAATTATGACAGAAAGTAGTAGACTGCCAAGGTATGAAAGGACAGAAATAAAATTATAAAGAACTTTTCTTCATTTAATTCTTCTTTGAACCAACTTATAAAATGAAATAAAAGATTTTCATGAACTGAATGTAGACTGAATTGAGCTCATAATCAACATATTATAAACTAATTTGGGATCCTCCAAATTACATTGAGTAATGCACAAAGAAATGCCATCCCAGGATTAAGGAATGCTAAATCATAAAAGATACTTTACAGAGATTTTCTCATCCCAAATTGTTTTTTAATTATACAGAGTTTTGCACCTTCCTAAATGTTTCTTACTAATCTGTTTCCTCAGACTGATAGAAGTTTCTTGAAATTTTTATTCATCATAAGTCTATGACCAACTTCCGATAAGCAACTTTTATTTCAACATGCAGAGAAAGTCACTTATGTGTTCTGAAATTGTAAAATCAAGGTATATAGAAAAAAATATATTCAGTATATTATGTGGCTTTAAATATTCACCACTGGTAATGAATCATCTCATATTATACTTCAAAATTGCAGACCAATGTAAGATTTTCTTGAAAAGCATCAATTTGTCATATAAAATGGAATTTAGTAGTGGTTCTATAAATTTTGTTAAAAATCCCTTGTTATGAAAAATGTGAGCACATATAGCAAACGTGCTTATTAGACTTCTATTTTGATGCATAAGTTCTTACCTTAGCTGTTTAAAAGCTTCTGCCTTCACGAGTGGTGTTTCTACAGAGTGTTCAAAAAGTGCTCCTTCAGGACCTGGAAAGGAAAAAACCACCTGCACTGTAAAAGTTCAACTATTACAAATAGTGACAGGGAATTATAGCTACTTTGAGAGCAGAAGAAAATACAAAAATATCTATTAATAATTAATGAAGCAATTATTATATAGATACTGTTTTACTATTACTGTATTGGCTGGAACTACAGAGTACAGAGTTAATGTTAAAGTACAGGTGTAAATTATTAAAATGATGTTTAATAAGTCTGAAGACAGATAAATATTTTACTACTTTTGACCCCCCCTAAAAAAAATGTAAATAGGATTTTTACAGATCATTAGAATTAATAGAGATAAGCAAAACTCCACAAAACCTTTGCAAATATTACAGACTTAAATAATCGCATTAATTTTAGACTATAGCACAAAAAATCTGGCACTTAGTTTCGTCAAAGATTTCCTCCTGTTGTCAGTCAGTTTTGGTATATGCACAATGGTATTTGTGCATGTAAAATGGTAATAACTATGGTATCAGATTGTTTACCTCTTGAAATAAGAGTAGTTTCAGCCCAACACATGATGATTACCTACATGCAGGTGGTACATGCATACGTGGGATAAAGCAGGTCAGCCAATGGATTATTTGTGTTGTGCTGCTGCTGGCAAATGCATCTCAAAGCCAAGACATCCAGAACCCAGGTGAAGTGGGTTCAGATCTTGAATGGTTTCTAAGATCCTTTCTTTAAAGGGGGCCACTATGTAGCCTTATCACGTGGATCTCAATACCCTCCTGAAAACTGAAAGTCCATGGCTGTGCTCTTTCTTGGTGGTTTTAAGTTATTTTGTTCGTAGTTGACTGTTCTCCTCTCCTTGAAATCGTGCTGATGAATGCTAGCAAGGTGACAACCTTACGCATTAGAGATGATGGAAAAATCCTAAGGAATTAAATAAGTTTGACAGAAAATGTTCATTTGGAAGATCTACAATATTTTGAAGGGATATCCTGACCTGTCAAAAATTCTGACTTTTAGTTTATGTCCCAGCTAGAGGTGGCAATGAATTCAAATTTTTCTTCAATAAGTAGAGACTGCCTCAAATGTGGTATTTTTGGGAACAAATCATGATGCCTTCCTGTCCTTCATTCCCACTGCAGCCTACCTGACAATTCTTAAGTAAGCAAGCATTTCACTGTTTTCCTCACCCATATTTCCACCATGCATTACAGTGAATGAGTTGTAATTTCAATGAAATCACACATACTGTCACAGTGCTACCTGTAATCACAAAAAACTTATTTTGTCAGTAAATTTAAATAATCTCCAGATGCATAGTTCATTATGAGAGAAAGACTATAATGTCTTCCAATTGTATTTCTCAGAATTTAGGTATATTAAGATAATGTGGCCTGGAAAATGTGCATTTATAGAGTAATATAGTTGGTTTTAAAGACTTACTATTCATACTACACAGACTTGGGGGATTTCACTCTGGACCAACATTAGTCTCATTCTGCAGACTTAAAATATATTTGAAATTTTGACGTAGTAAAAGCATTCTCAGTTTGGTTTCGTTCAAAAGAAATTCACTTTATGTGCTCCCTGTCTTCTCCATGGTGTAAACCAGTGGGATGTGAGAACTGTCAAAACTATCAGTTCTGCAGCAAAAGTGCAGTCCTGACTGAAACAAATGTAGATGCACATTCTGGGCAGCCTGTTCCAGTGCTCTGTCACTCTGACAGTAAAGAAGTTCTTCCTTGTGTTAGCGTGGAACTTCCTGTGTTCCAGTTAACTTCCGGTTTGACTTTGTTCCAGTTGATTTTCTGTACCAGCTCAGCTCTACTGTATAGTAGCTTGTGGTATATAGTGGAGATACATGTGAATTCCAATTCTTAGATGAGTTGTGTAGCTTCTTATATTACTAACTGTATGAAACTATATAGTTTGAAATTTCATACCTTGCTAAGCTGCTGTAGTAGAATTTGACTCTGTTTCAGTTTCCTGATATCCAAATAGCCTTGTCATAAAGTGAAGGCGTTTGTGCAGTTTCAGGATAAAAGATCAATTTCCATCTTGTTTTAAGGTCTATAGGAAAGGCTGGGCATTTGATACCACTGGTATCAAACCACGCCCAAGTTGATCTGCCCTTTAGTCCTGATCCATAAGCTCTCAGCTTCCTCCTCATCCATCCCAAAGTAGAGCACCATGAATTCCCGCTGCTCTCACAAGTAAAACAGCAGCTCCCCCCTTGCCAGGCTATCTTTCTTGGAGAACCTTTATTCCAGTGAAGTATTTGAGTGTCACATTTGACAACAGAATCAACTAAACCACAACAGCACCTTATCTGTATTTTGTAGCATCTCATTACTGTAGATACAATTCTCTGAAAAAGCCAGAAAGCCAGTGCATATTGGAACATCTCCATGGAACCTAATGACGTGACACTGTTTTAGTGCCATTAAATATCTTGTCTTGCAATTGCACTTTTATAGATTTTCCTTTTATGTCTATGTGCAAAAAAATCCCAAATTTTAATTTAATTCACTTGCTATAAACCATATAGATTGCATTATTATAAAGATGTAGGAAGAATATAATCACTTCCATTAATATTTTGCAAAAGTGTTGTTAATAGATATTCACAGAAATATGAAATAACATATCTAGCTATCACAATAATTATCAGGTAATAAAAGGTAAGTGGAGTTCAGTAGTTTATCTATATGAACACGCTCTATTATCTGCTACTGCTGACAAATTCACAGAATGACAGAATTGTAGTGGTTGGAAGGGAACTCTGGAGATCACCCAGTCCAAGCCCCTGCTGAAGCAGGTTCATACAGTAGGCTGCATAGGAAAGCATCCAGGTGGATTCTGAATATCTCCAGAGTAGTAGACTCCATAGCCTCTCTGGGCACTTGTTCAAGCACACTGTCTCACTCAATAAATAATGACATCAAAAGAAAAATACATGTGTCTATAACTCGTGAGTTTTGTCTCCACAGTATGCATCACCAGCATGGATAGACTCAGTGTTCTGCCTGCTTTTCATTTCATTCATCTGTCATCCTTAGAATTCCAAACAATAGCTATAGCTCATCATCAACTACCTGTAGTTTTGAAACTGATTAAAGTGGATTTAAAGGTTAAATGTATAGATGTTTCTATCAGTGGTTTTGTGGAAAAACATGAGAAATTCATATGAATATGAATTTCGCTCATATTCTGCTGGAAGTCAAGAAGCTGAGGTACCGGAGTATGAAAAGTGAGCATGAAATAGTAAGGTCCCCTAGCAGATTAATTAAACATCATCTTCTGCACTTCTTGCACCTTTTTTTTGTATTCAGAAAAGCACTGGTTATGACATTATTAAATACATCCATATCTTTAAATTGCAAATGAGATGACAAGCTTGGTTGATAAAGGTAAAAGTATAGGCGTAATAAATTTCCATAGGCATTTGCTTTGATGCTACATTACATTTTGATTAAGAGATTAGAGCAACACAAATCAGCCTGGAATGCATTACATGGATTAAAATTGGCTGACGGGCCTTAAACATAATTGCAAACAGAGAATCATGAGTGAAGGAATGTGTTACTAGTGGGGCCAAATGTGATGTAACATGGCTTTAGATTTTAAAAATGATGAATTCAGATGATAAAGACACTGTATGTGTAAGAGGGAATTAGAAGGTTTATTTACATATTCTAGAGCATGCACCTCTAAGAAAAAATTAAGACCTTGCCTTCCTGTGAGGAAAATGTCTTCATTAAATAACAGCATTAAGTATGACACACATACTGAAGAAAATCACCTCACAGTAATGCTTTTTGGAAAATGGCTTAAATTGATTTCTTGTGTACTTTTACTACTTTATTTTTTAAAATGCGAAGGAAAAGCTTTAAGGTATGATATGAATATTACTATATTTGGTATTTTATAGAATATAAGAGCAAGATTTTCTTAACGAGAGGACTGAAGCCAGCAGGATTCATTAACATCCTCACCCCCCAGCACACACACACCATCAAGCAAAGTCTATCTGCCTATTTAAGGTCTAATAGAATGTTTTTTTTGTCACATACTTAACTTATCTTCTAAGCAGAAGCATTTAAATTAAACACAAATCTTTGCATCATGTTTCAGTATTAGCTATTTTCACTGAAAACCCTCCTACATAGCACTAGGAAACCACTGACAGTGCACAGCAAATACGAAGGAGTGGAAGAACAAGCGGTAGGCTGTGATAAAATATGTGTCCCTGTAAAGATACTGATCACCTCTTCACTGCCAGCTTTTCTTCAAAAAGAGTGGAAGGTAAGCAACTGCATTCTATTAATTTCTTATGTTCCATTATTCTCTTCATCAAAATACTACCTCTTACTACAGCCATGAAAAATAAATTACTATTAGCTTTTAAAAAAATTCTTTATTGCAGTAATTGAGACCATTTAGAAATGGCTGATATAATGTTAATAATGTTATTTACTTGGCCCTATTTTCTCTCTTCTATACAAATACCCTTGCATATCCTGCCTAGCTTCCAGTTACCACTATCAAAGGAGGTAAGTCTCTTGTAGGTATGTATACATCCCAGCACCATGTGCTGGCTCACATACCTAATGGTGTTTCAAACACTGCTCGATGCTTGTTTAAGTATGTTAACTCAGCCACTGTATCAAAGTGAGCTAAATGAGACACTGAGCTCATCCTAAAGAAGACCTCATTGTGGCCTTCCACTTAAAGGGAGCTAGCAGAAAAGAGGCAGACTTTCACATGGGCAGATTGTGACAGGACAAGCAGGAGTGTATTTAAACTAAAAGAGGGGAGATTTAGATTAGATAACTCGGCGGAGAGACACCAGCACAGGCTGCCTAGAGAGGTTGTGTATGCCCATCCCTGGAGGCATTCAAGGACAGGTTTGGAACTGGGTGGGATTTAAGGTTCCTTCCAACCCAAGCCCTTCTATGATTCTATGAAGACAACTGAACTTCATCAGCAGAAGAGATACCTGCCTAGGCGTCCCCTTGAGATGTGAGCCAAATCACGCTGCAGGTTGCCCTGGCTGTTGACTGAGGGTCCAATTCAACTGTCTAAACATGGACATCTGGATCTGTGGGGTATCCAAAACTCTTTGCTGATCATCACTTTTCCTATGGATTTGGTCCTCTTGGAAGAAATGGGAGAAACACTGCTACAATTTAATTCTTCATGTAACAGATAATGACTGGACTGAAATAGCATGAGGTCAAGCATACCAAACTGTTGGAAAATGACTTCCTGAGGCGTCGGGTTGGATTTGCTTTTTCAGACTTTCATTTTTTTCCCAAAATACTATAAATCACTGACATTGTTTCTCTGCTACACTGTATTTTACTTTAAAACTGCCAGATTTTCTTATAAATTATTACTGACCTTTTCACAATTCACATAAATCATAGAATCATGGAATCACAGAATGGTTTGGGTTGGAAGGGACCTTTAAGGTCATCTAGTTCCAACCCCCTGCTATAGGCAGGGACACCTCCCAGTAGACTAGGTTGCTCAAAGCCCCATCCAGCCTGGCCTTGAATGCCTGAGAAGTAAAACCAAACAGTTCCCCATATTGCATAAAAAAAACTGCAAAATGTTCTTTGTGTATTTTAATCCTGATAGTCTGTTTCTACATAAACTTTACAATTGATCTTACTCTCTATCAAAAAATGTTTCAAAAAATTATCTCGGTGCACCAAGTATTACTAATTTATCCTCCATGGTAATAGTATCATTTAAATCACAATTTTAATAAATTAGTTCGAAGCACAGTAGGCATGAATCTCTTCTCACTAATATTAATTTTACACTGAAATAACCTCACTGACTTTGTATTTATTTTTGACTTGTACTACAGCGTAAAAAAGAAACAAGCAATGTCTGCTTCTGCAATATCTACTAAAGTAAACAATTATCCTTGTAAGATTCATATTGACAAGTCAGAATACATGTTTTAGCATAACAATTTCTATTCATGTACGAATGATTTTACTTACTTTGAGCAGAGATACCGCTAAATCAGTTAACAATTATGCAGTTTTTCATATCTTTGTTAAACATGTTTTTCTATTAAAGTTTAGCATCCCTTGGGCAAACAATAATCATTTGATATCGTTTCCTGGTTAAACAAAGTTGTATTTTCAATTAGGTTAAAAAAACTTAAGATTAAACCTTCAGGCATAAACAAAATTTATTAACACATTTATTATAACTTAACTTTTGCTTTGAAGCATGAATCATGTGCTTACTATCACATTCATGGTTTTGCACAGTGAAATAATATGAATCGATCCATTAAAATTAAGACCTCAAGATTTCAGAGGATCAATAATTAGCAAAAATGATAGTTGCAATAAAGTTAAAAATATTGAAAATGTAACTGAAAGCAAGTTACATGATTATTTCAATATGTTCTTTGATGGAGTCTTCCAGATAAAGACAAATCACACACTGACATATCTGTTTTAATGCACCCTTACACCTGGAAAATGAAAGTTGACTTTCTCAGGTCATATAAAAGGAAACAGCTTTTCGTGTGACAATTTTGACATCGTACTTTGTAAATGAGTACTTTGGTGATTTGCAGAAATAGCCAAAAGCAAACTTGTCTTTTGACAGATGACATTATAAATACACTACAATACTATACTGGGACATATATACTAGACATAGAGCTTTCACCTTGAAAGAAAAAGCCATATAAAAATGCCAGAGTCTAAAATGTTTTAAAAAATAATACAACTGATTTTTCAAATAGAAGTGTGCAAGATTTTTTCAGCCTCAATTAGAAGTATTCACTGAAAATATTAAATAATTTAGAAAAAAATATGCAAGTACAGATCCAATCACAAACTGTGCTTTAACTCTGCTTTAAATTGAAATGCATATATAGACATATATGCATTCTTATATACACATATTATTACTTTTTCCTTAATGCTTTTGATTATTTATCGAGAAAGAATACCTTCAGATAAGCAGTTTCTAGTAAGTTGAACCCAGCATTTTTTAACAATGGCTCATTTTAAAATGCCATTTTATTGCATTATTCTCGTGGCTATTAGTTGGGCATTTCTTAAGCTGTTACAAACCTGTGACTCGAAGTTTATCTGTGCCAATGACGACCTCATTTTCATCCACTGTAAAAAGTGGCTTGCCATCCTTTGAGTTGATCTGAAATTGCTGGCCGTGGAATTCTACCATTTTAGGACCTGCAAAACACAGCAGAATAATGGAATAATTACATCAGCTTTCTTCAACTTCCTGTATAAATTGCTAGCCATGCTGTGGTCTTAATTTAATGACTTATTTAACAATATTAATGATCATGAAGCATTCAGATAGTGGCCTTGGAAGTAGTGAAACCGAATACACATATTTACATTTTCCAATCTGTTGTGCAAAAATGTGCCTGGAGTCATGCTATCAAGTTGGGTTTCAAGACAAAATTTAGGAAATCCCTCTCAAATTGATCAAGATAAACATTTGCATTCTTGATGTTGAAGCTGCTGAGATTCTTTGATCAGTGTGAGTGTAGCAGCTTTTTTTTTTTTAACATAGAAAATAATTAAAAAAGTAATCCCTTTTGATTAGGAAAGCTTGAATGCTTTAAAATCCAATATAAGGGCAGGACCCTCAGCTGCCAGTTTAGCTCTGTCTATCTAACAAATATTACCGCTCATGTTCTTAGAGGATTTTCAAAAAGCTGGGAATATTGTCAGTTGGATTTTGTGTGTCTTGACATATCACAAGATCCTAAATCCAGTAAAACATTCTGTTCTACAGTTTTTTCATGGTGAGTAAGTATAGACTTAGGCCTTAATATTTCTCACTTTAAACAATTAAGTCGATTAAAAATTCACATCACGTAAGTTTGAGTATCTGTTTAATAGAGTCATCATCAAATTCTATGTTCAGAATTTAAATTGTAGATAATTGTAGATAATGCTCTTCTCTAAAGCTCCTTCCAAAGCACATGACTTCATTTCTGGAATTGCAAAAAGGGTTCAGAAAATATCTTTGATCAGAGAAAAGGTGTTACTCACAGGCATTTTATGTGCACAAAAAAACAGCTGTTCGTAAGTGAAACAAAGGCGGTTTCATATTAATGCTTTACTGGAGAATTGTGATTGTTTTATTATTTCTGTTCCTGTCCAGAAGCAGTAATGAGACTGCTCATTTATGTAACGTGAACTTTTGTTTATCCTAATAAATAAAAAACTGGCTGTTATTGTGTTTAACTGCTATTGCAATGGCAGTCTTTTCTTCCCTGCCTTTCATCCAACACCACAATTACACTGTATAGCATGACTTTGGGATACACAAATCTAAGCCTCTCCTGTCTGACACGATAGAGGTTAGGTGATTCAGGTATGCTGAGGATACAATGGATTTAGGAGTGATTTTCTGTCTCTTTTTGTTAAGATGCCTTACACAGTATAGAAAGGAAGGTATTATTTGGAGCTTTTATATCCTGCATAGGAATGAGACCCAAGAGACCAGCTTCCATGGTCCATAGCCAGCTGTAGAACTAATGGAGAAAAGTTGAGCTTACACCCTGTCTTCTGATCCTGCTTATCACTGGAGCACATTCTAAAAATCATGCAGTAGATGAGATAGAAATGTGAATGCTAATTTTATGGCTTTGAGAAGGTTAGGTGTTTTCCTTTTCAATATCCTAAGTCATTTGGTGCATCTGGAATGCCTAAAACCATTTTTTTTTGTTGTTGTTATCTAAGAACATTTACTGTTTAAAAGAATTTATAAGGGAGTGAGGATCCTGAACATTTACATTTTTGTATAAGTATTTTAGAAGAAATTAGGTGTCCAAGACCTTCCCCAGGCTCAGTTCTAAGCTATGAACTTTTATGGTATGTGAAATCTTGAAAATACTAATCAGAAGCTGACATAAGTGTATCTCAATTACCGTGAACACTTGCAAACCATATGGAGCATTATCTCTAAAATGCAACTCAACCATTAATTTATATTTCATTGTTATTTATTGCACATGATCACAGAAAAATTCTTGATAATGATGAAGACCCTGTGTGTTTAGGGGGAATGCCATCTACTGATTTCCTTGGTACAAAGGCAATTAGCTTTGAAAATAAATTGCTGGGCCTAAATAGCAGTATCTCTGCTCTTTCCTTCTCAGCACCTTGGTAGATACAGAAGTTTTCACTGATTATAAATCACTCGGGAAAGAAAAAGTAAATTTGAAAGAACTGAAGAAGTGTGGCATGATTTGCACCAGGCCTAACTTGATCTTGTCTATGAGTACATTTATCTTATTGATGTCCTAATTTGCTGAATCTATTTCACAAGCAATCTCGTCAAAAGAAGATTTTTCATGCCTCTTCTTGCAGGAAATGGAAAGAAATACTTCAAACAGAATGAATCAAATAATGTAATTTGTACTAGAAAATTGACATTTAAAAAAAAATTAGATTATTGTGAAATGTAGATTAATTCACTCTGCATGTATATGCAGAGATGCATATACATATGCTAAACAACTTTTGCTCAAATCCTTTGCCCAAATAAACTTGGCCCAAATTCCGTTTTCCGTTTTGTGTTTTTATACACAAAGACTTAACATCAACAAAATTGGTACTATATAGGCAAATTCTTCAAATCCAGTTAGTTCTGCCTAGAATTAAGCACTTCTAGTCCATCTTCAGATTTTATGGAAGAAAAGGCTTTCAAACACCGAGTTTTTTTAATTTCAGATCTTTTCTTAGTCTCTTACCATGTGTAACTTTGATAACTTATGGCTGTCACCTACTCTTGTGTTCTTCATTCTTCTCCTACCACCCAGAATCATCAAAGTTTTGAATACAAGCCAAAATCCCAAGTGCTTTGGGGTATTGCTATGCAATTGAATTTTTTAGTTAATTATTATATTAAAACACCTTATTTAAAATAAGATCTCATTAAAAGTGTATTAAAAATGTAATACTCCTACAGATTCAGCTCTAGTTCTGTAAGTAATAAAGTACCAATAAATGTAAAGCCATTACATTTAGAGCCATAAAATTAATCAAATTTTCATATGGAATGGTATAGGGGTGCCTGTTGATCTTTTATTAGAACAAATGCATTATTATAGAGTACATGCAGCATGTTGGATACATACATTTTATCTCCATATCATATATCTCTTCTCACCTTAGAAGCATCTCCTACAAAGGATATAAGTACACCTTATTGCTAGCACTTCTTACACTTTGTTATTCCCTACAGTTGAACAAAAGCCTTTGAAAAGATCTTTGAAAATCTGGTTCTGAATGATCAGTGCAAACACTAATCATATATCTACTTGCAACCCAATCTAGTATGGTTTAGGTGGCAATATTTCTCCTTCTCAGTATGAAGTAACTGAATGTCTTTACACATCTGAACACTTTCATTGCCCTGTTTAAATATAAAGGAAAATAAAAACATGAAATACGTGATTGTAAAATTGATTACTCATGTAGAAACAATGGCAGGAACAGAAGATTACAGTGACTTGATCAAAAGTATATGATGTCATCATTTCTGTTGTAATTCCTCAGCAAATATTTTAACTTTCTTTATAAAGATTATAGTTTAATTCTATGAAGTTCTTTATCCTTTAATACTATTAAAGAATACTTTATCTTCTCTATAATGAATAATTGTATTACCTTTTCTTCCTCCAATTATACTTTTTTTTTTTTTTTAAAGAAGCCGTGGGTTAATTTTCATAAGATCAACCTGATATTGTCCTCTAAGATTACTGTCTGTGTATGCCTGCTGGATCTGGGCATAAGACTCAAGGTGAGAGAGGACCAGTCAAACAGAGGGAGAATGACTCAGTTGCTGAAGCATAGCTATTTAGTGCCATTATGTGTACTTAGGTATTCCCTGACAAGCCTTCAGCTTATTACAGATGCCCTTGAGTATCTAAGACTAGGGCTAGGTCTGACCTGGGGTCTGTAAGTGACCTCAGCCCTTGCAGAGCGCCAGCTGAAGATAGAACCATAGCAAGTCAGAAGGCACCTCTGGAGTTGCTTCACCCAACTGCCAATGCACACCAGGGCCAGCTTGGCTGAAAGTTAGCTCAGGGTGCTCAGGTGGAATGTTAACACCTCTAAGTAAAGGCTGTCCTCCCTGGGCAACTTGTTCCAGTGCTTAGCCATTTTAATAGCGATGTTTTCCCACACTTCTGTCCAGTTACACTTTGTCTTACTGCAGCTGTTGCCTCCTGCCATTGCTCAGTTCATTTTTCTGTCTGAAGAGTCAGGCTCCATCTTGCCTCTAGCCCTCCCTTGGGTAGCAGCAGGCAGCAATTAGAAGCCCCTCTTCTCTGCAGGTTAAAGTAAACATCACCTTCTTCAGCCTTTTATTTTTCATGTGCTCCCAGCCCCTGACCATATCAACGATGCCCTGTGGGAGTCTCTCCTGTTTGCTGATAGCTCTGCCATGCTGGAGGAGGTGAAGTTGAACAGAGTATTCCAGCTGTAACCCCAGGAGTGGGATAATGCAGCCCAGTATGCTATTAGACCTCATTGCCGCAAGTGTACACTGCAGATACATGTTCAACAGTTCACTAGGGCAGGGGCTCTTTTCCTGCAGACCTGCTGTAGGAAGATAGGCCTCTAGCAACCTTTTTTTTTTTGGCTGCTAACTGCCATCCAGAGTCAAGTCACCTTTAAAAAGAAAGTGCTGTTACACTTTATACCAGCGTTTCAGATATACTTAATTATCCAAATTCCATAAAAGATTTTAGTCACAATAAATTTCAGCTATTTTAAGTTAACCTTTATGAAGTCATCTAGCGTTAAACAGTGCCAATAATTCAATCTTCTTATTACTTTAAGGGAAGAAAGTACCGATTCCTCATATTTAGCATTAACTGCTATCCTGAAATTCTCCCCCAGTGACTCATGTTAATGCTTACTATACGATATGAAGCAAAATATGTTGTTTGGGATTGTAAGTTTACTGAAGACAGCAGAAGTGGAGAAAGAAATAAAGCATTTAATAATTTGATTTTCTTCACCTATTTTGAATTCCTTATTCCCATGAAAATAAAGAAGGGAGGGAGAGAAGCTACTCAGTCGAGTAATTGCTCTCTTACAAGACCTAGGTATACATGATCTGGTTCTTTTTCCATATAATCCTTCACACAAACACGATATCCCAAATGTTAGCTTCTTTTCAGAGCAAAACCATCTTGACTTACACACATGTTTTTTTAATTCTTCAAGACACAAAAGAAGGGACAACACAGGACTCAAATCCCCTTGGACAGGTTAAATTTCCCCTTAACTGTGAAGCTTGCATATTTAAGCAACTACCTGACTGGTTAACTTTTAGAGAATTTTAAAGTTTGGTTTAAGGTAGCTTTGCTGACCCTGAAGATTATCACATACTTCTTTATAGAGATTATCACATTTGGGGCCAACATGTCAATCTGCTATGGTAAGCAGCTTACTGTACATAGGACATAAACATCCATGAATGGTATTTTTTTTTTCCAGAAGAGAATATCATTCAAGCCTAAATATTAAACTGGTTGTAATGACTATATCTCTATTTATATAAATAAGCTTTTGTGGAGACATACTTAGCTAGCTTTAATTTAAATGCACACTGATTACCACTTAGTATTTTCCATGATTTCTTCTAACATTTTCCAAAATTATAACCATTTAAATACACAATGGTCTCACAAAATTCTAAGAGTGTATGCATTTAATATAGAACAGAGACACATCTGTCACAGATTAAAACAGGAAATTAGGAAAAAAATTAGTAGCCACCTGCTATTCTCTAAATTTTGCCTGATCTGAGTCAACTAAGCTTTCCTTTTAAATAAAGCTAGAATGTATGCCTTGATATAATCAGATTCATTGGCAGCTAAAAGCCTTATACCCTGGAGGTAAAAATCCTTACTTTCATCCTCTTGGTACAAATAATGTAGGTTCTTGATCATAGGAAGACTTAATCACCTCAAAAATACTTCAGTGAAGTTTGCAATTTATCTTTCTATTAATTACTCCTATGTTGTATCTTTCCTTCTTATAACCCAGCTGGACAGCAATTAAATTTGTGCAAATAATAATCTTGCTGCAGTACAAAGATCTTCAAGAAATATGTTCTGGCTTTTATCTTGAAGATAAGAAAGAACTTATGTGGACAAAAATGAAGTTTTTAATGAAAGCCTTCTGGGAAAAGTAAGGAAGGAAAAGCTAAATGATTTTACAATGCTATTAATTAAGTCAAGTTTATAAAACTGGCTTCAGGGTTTTCCCTATAAAAACACCATCAAACTCCTCTTCCACACATCATGCTTCATTAACACTGTTTTCTTCCTATTATGTCTCTAATGAAAAAAATACCATTGGTTGAGAATGAAATACCAAAACGCTGATAAGAAAAACAGTAATGATTTGACATTGGAGAGCAGTAGTTTACAGATGGCAATCAACGCCAATGAAACCATATCTTAGGTACTGACAAACATCTGCTTCCTCAGAATGTTGTTCCTGCCTGAAAGAAGAGGGTGGGATGGCTTAGATTGATGTTATGTATAAGAAAAGGGTCTCTAGGCAGAATTTTGACTGTAATTCTGTTTTCAGACCGCATAAACCATTTTGAATTTCACCATATTCACATGCTTTCACAGTGATGCTGATTTCATGTTTTAAAGTACAGAACAGCTTCATAACATAGTTATCTAAATCAATTCCCTCTAGTTTTAATAATTTAAACTGAACTTATGGCCTGAAGATACTGACATCACTGTTTCTTGGTGTAAATCATGGGTGTCCAACCTTTTTGCTTGCCTGGGCTGCGCTGAGAGAAGAAAAAATGTCTTCGGCTGCATAGTTGCTCTAAAAGTAATGCCTCCTATTTATTTCCATGGAAATTACAGCAGATTCAAAGAGCACAAGAATACTATTTGATAGAGCAGATTCTCAGCTACAAAACACTAGTTTTCAACACAGTCACCACCATTAGCTGTGCATTTTCATCAGTGATGAACAAGAGCCTCCATGATGCATTCCAAAAATTCTGCATCAGTGGAGGTGACCCACTGTTGCCACAGCTGAAAAGCACCATCCACTGAATTACTGTGCTCACATCTACTGCTTGGTCTCCATAAACATTCAACAAGCTTTGATGAATGTCAGCAGGTGACAGTTTTTCTGTATGAAGGAACTCAGTGTTTGGTTGTTTTTTATTTTTATTTTTAAATTCTTTTTTTTTTTTTTTTTTTTTTTTTTTCTGACAGGCTGTCGAGTGTATTTGCATTCATTGAGGCTTCTGAAAGCAGTGTAATTATGGAACGAAGTCCAAAACACAGCAAAGTCTGCAGCATTTATGAAGAACCACAATGTCCGCATAATTTCTGCAAGAGGTATGCCATGCAGGTAAAATTAGGAGAATGTAAAAGCTTTAAAACAAGTGCTCTAGGTATAAAAGCTGTTCACATTTGAAGTGATTCACGACAGAAACCTTGTTCGTTCTAGGATAATACATGTCTGTTATTTTCATGTGAAGAATTCCATAGAAACTCCTCAAGATTAGTTTCATATCTCTCTTGTGACTTCTATTGAAGACACTATTAAAATCACATTTAATAAGTCATTAAAATATTTAGCAGATCATCTGAATCACAATCTTCTTCAAGTTAAAAGGTATTTTTGTTATGATTTTACGAGTGAGATTATATTGTCATCTTTGGAATGATCTCAAACTTATGTATAATACTGCTTCTCTATGGTAACTGTTCATACTGACAAGATGAATGGAGTATTAAGAGGCAATTTCAGTGTGCTGGCAATTTTTAAAGGCACTGATTCTTTAGCAAAGGCTTGTGCATATGAATTGAATTAGCTACACAACTATTTTTCAGAATTCTTATAAAGGAGCATCACCTTATATGCATACATTTTGACTGGGTATGATGAACAGCTCAAAATATCAAGCTATTTGTAGATGGTCATTTACTCTGGTAGACTGTTGCTTGCCCTTCACTCCTGCTTGACTACATCTTTAGGTATTAAGATTTCTTTACAGTATTAACTCTTTAATGGCCATCCAACACTTTTCTATCAGTCTAAAATTAGTATTATTTAATACTAGTAATATTTGATGTTAGTATTTACAGTGGTACTAACTACCCCAGTTATAATCATTTAGGACCAATTATTAATGGATTTGATAAATAGAATTGCTAGTCAAAAAGAGATTACTTTGACATGAATAAATTTCAAGTAATATTTAAATACACTTTCAGCACTTTCTTTTGATATACTTTGATTTTCTCAGGCTCAGTCTGTTATTCTACTCTCTTACCTAAATATATACTGTAGCAGCTCTAAAAAAAGCAGGCCAAAGTGATGTCAGAAGTTCCCTGCTTCAGTGTTGAACCCGAGATGCTTTAATAGTCAGACTTCCTTTAAGAGACTTCAAATGTAGGTCTTGTAGCTTGAACTCTACTCTTTCCTACTGGTTGCCTAAGCCAGACACAGCATGTCTGGACAGCACCAACTATTGGGCATTCCCTTGGGAACAGGTTAAGAGGCAGAAGATCATAAGATAAAACAACACTGACTTGTACATTACTGGGAATGGGGACAGAAGGATCAAGTGATGAAAAGCAGAAAAACAGAATTAAACTATCAGTGAAGAAAGAAAATACTAAATAGGAATGGCACTTGCTATAAATGAGTCACTATGGCCAAGAGTGCTTCTGTTCAGCAGAAGATGCCCCTCTAAATACCACAGTCCCAGTATGAACATATTGACCCTTCCCAGTCTATTGGGTGTTCAGCTTGCAAGCCTTCTTTGATCCAGATCTCTCTGGATATCTACTGAGCGACTAGTTTTAATTCTTTAGGTATTTAAGCAAGCACATATCCAAGTTTTCTGCATTGTGCTCTTTTTTAATGCTCTCAGAAGAAGCCTATGTGGTGACTGAGAAGGGAGAAAGAGAAAATGAAAACAGGAAGGTCTGAAATTAGTTGTTTTCTTTGCGAGGCTTCATTTTCCAAAGGTATGACCCATACTCAGTGGCTAGCACAATAATAAAAATACCTTTCTTTTCAGTAAAATATGTATATCATGTATGCTACATTCAGCACTGCAGCTCTCTTTGTTAATTAGAAGTATACACTACAGGTGACTTTCAGACTGCTCACTTAAGGACCTCGATTATAGTACATATCAGTGCCTGTATTGTTTCCCCACAATGCTTCTTAATTCTTCATGCAGAAATATCTCCATGAGAAGTGATGGATCTTCTTCCTACCAGTGGTGAGTCATGTTTTTGGCTTGAAATATGGAGGAGCATTATCTCCACAGGGGCATTGTTCCCTGAGAGCATTGTGAGTATATTAAAATATGGTAACAGAACTGAGTCTGGCAGAAATCAGAGCAGCTTTTTTCACTTTTATGGAAAAGCACCTAATAATGATGTGGTCACTCATCTGCCAAGTGCCTACGCTCAGCTCATAATATTCACACGCATATTTACAGTACAACGTTTCTACCAGAAGTTCTAAGTCATGCAGATTGGACACAGCCTGTCAAAAAATTCATCAGGCTTTTGGGTTACTGTATGACAATATTTTAACAGCAAGTTATGCCAATTGGGCAGGGATGAGGTTGGACAAATTAGTATGGTGTTAAGTGATCAGCTCTGCAGTCAGCCCTTCCCATCAGGCAGGATGGGGACCAGATCTCAGCACAGGTGAATAGCCAGTCCCACTATGTGAGTCCACAAACAGAATAGAGTGGACAAATCACCTGCATATGTTCCACATCACTGAAATCTTGACCATGTGATATGTACAGTTTTGGTCACATAGTCACTGTTGGTATTTATTAAGTGGTAACCAGATTATTCAAATATGGCCAAAACAATAATGAAAAAAAATCATGTTTAACTTTTTATATCATCCAAGACCCTTAGAAGTATTTATTAGAATATTTCTAAAAGTAGCGATGGTAAGACTTACCCACGTTTAATCTGCCTGTGACTTCTCCATTAGAATTGCGAGCATTCACAGTCACATTGTGAGTAGACTGGAGAAGCAGTGATGAGTCCTGAAATATGGAGAAAAAATTGTAGATTCAGCAGAATGCTTAGAATTGTAAACAATTCTCAAAATTCATAGTCTCATGTTTGTATTAAATCCGTCACTGAAAGAGCTTTGCAGTTACAAAACCATCCACAGGTGTTATCAAATAATTTGGACGAATATTTTTGATTATTTAAATGATATCTGATTTAAAGTAAGAAAGCAATCATAGAGAATATTTCCAGTGGCCAAAAGCTACAATACTGGGCTGATGAACACAAATGCTAACACATTATTTTTTGGAAAAAAAATTGTTTGAGTATTATCTTTACTACTTTTCCATACACGACTGAGACTTCCTATAAGATAGTGGCCAAAGTATTAGGGACTACGTGATACAAAGAGGGTATAAGCAAGCTGTCTGTTTGTGACCTCAAAGGGGTCCTCATTCCCAGATAAACAGGTGAGTTTCTAACTGCTGGAATATCGTAAATCATAGGGCATCTAGGTTGGAAAAGACCTCTAAGATCATGAAGTCCAGCAGCCTCTTTCACATGTACCGTGTCTGGCACTTCTGGACTCAAGCCAGCATCTTGAAAGGTGAACCCCTGAATATCACTCCCAAGTCATGTTCCTCTTGTAATCTAATGCTTAGAGCATGAGTTAACCTGATAATTTTGTACACATTTTATGCAAAGTATTTTGCCGTAAAAACTTACCCAGTAACAGTGGTAAAAGCAATGCATAATTTGGAGTGCAACCTAGATATTTTTATTAAAATGGACATACGACGATAGGCTATCTCAAAAGATGTTACTAAATGAGCAAGATAAATGAAATGTGCTTTATAAATTGTATCAGATAGAGTTATAAATCATTACTGTTGATTCATGAGTTATATCAGTCAACAAAGATCAGGTAAATATATTACATTTAAGTACTTATGCTAAATCACCCACAAAGCTGGTCATCTCTGTTAAACTTATTTGACTGCTGTTCATTTAAAAAATGAATTACTCATTTGTGATATTGATTTTAAGTATGAATAAACTATATTGTAGACCTGCAACTTCCACATGTTGTTGACTAATTAAAATCTAGTAACATATTTCTAAATGCATATCTTTCATCCTGCTATGAATATGTATAAGCTAAAATGGAATGGTATTGCCCACAACTCTGTGTTGGCATAATGAAGGCATAAAGTTGTAATAGGCTCCAGAGATGATGCATAGCAAGTTGATTTTCTGCTACATATTTTCTTATCACTTTGGAGGCCTCATTAGGTGAGAAAAGCTGTTAGAAAACTGCAAAGAGAAAACACTTAAGGCAAGAGAGAAAGCTGCTATGATAGCCCAATTCTCTAACAGATGAACTTAGTAAAAGAAGCCATAACAAATAAGCAACTTTATGATAATAAATATATAGAGTGACACTCAGGAGAGCAAGCTACAGGCAATTAAGCCTCTCTGGAGGCTTATGCTCAATCGAGTTTAAATGTTTTAAAAACAAGGAAGCAAGCTAACAAGCAAGCAAACAAACAAAACCCTGATGAACGATCAGTTCATAGGGGGCAGAGACATCCAGTAGCCTCCAGGCTCTAATTAATACATGCTACTAATGATCACAATGGGTCATTAGACAGCTAAGCATATATTAGATGCTGCCACACCTCTTGCTTTCTATATTGTACTAAATCTACTAAAAGATGGAAGGAATATTAAAAGAACACAACGGGCAGCTGAACATTGCACAACTACTTTTCTGGGCAGAGAAAATAAAGTACTAGCTATGTTGGTTTTAAAAAGTTACATGTCTTATCGGATAAACAACCTCCAGGGAAATTCATGTAAGCACATAAACAGTGTTCCCACTGCTTATGAGGCAGAAGAGAACACAATATAAGAAACAAAGTGAAAATATAGATTTAGTAATGGGATCTCTATGTCTAAATGAACTGTTCTTCCTACTGGAAATATTTATTGCAGAAAGAGAGAAAAAGGAAGGCTTAATAGACATAAAGTACATTGGTACTGCTTGAATTTTAGTCATTGAGCATTTCAACAAACTCATTCTAAACTCTGCATTGACCATGTTATCCGATACATTTATTTAACTTTTCTCTTGCTGTAGTGATTCCAGTGCTAACTTTCTCCTTAGTTTCAGAAGTCTCATACCTGAATGAGACTCATACCATTCTTTTCAATGACCTGGTGAGGATGGTTATGTGTCTGATGGAATGAAAAAGTCAAATCTGTCTTTTAATCTCATTGAGAAGGACTTTATTCTGTGAAATTTCTCACTGGTTGATTATATTGCTCATAACTGTTTGGTGAGTTTGGATGACAGAAGATATTTCCAAAAAGTATTTCTTTTTGTTGGCAAGAAACCGATATTTCTCTCTCAAACTACCAGTATACCTGTGTAAGTTTCAGTATTCATGTAAATAACTCAAAATTAATTCAGGTTCTTTCTTCTTAATCAAAATTCAGTACCCCAATTGAAATCTGCCATACTACACTCAGTGTTTTAAAGTCTATCTGCTTAAGAAATGCTTTCTTCGACCAAGTATGCTATTCATATTTTCCCTCAATAATAATAAAATTTTCCATCTATGTAAACAAAATTCAATCTGAAATCTTTCAATTTAGTCATGTAGATTTTATAAATGCACATATTTAAAGTGTCAGACATTTAATACTGCTGTCCAAGAATTGGCAAAAATTGAGTTTAGTAGAGAAATAATAGTTTTTCCTACGAGATCTTCTAATTTTATAGATATTTAAAGAGTTTTATGAGCTTTGAATGAATGAATAAACAAAACAAGCAATTTCACAGGGTAGCATGCACGAAAAATAGTCTCAGTAAAAATAATGAACTTTCTACACACTCCTGAAATTTTAGCATCACTTGTGTACATTGACCTTCCTAATTCATTTTTGAGCAATTTTTAAGCATGTACCTAAAAAAAGTTAAATCTGCAGCAATATCAGTTCAGTAACCCAATGATCATGCTTGTAAAATATTTATTGTATTCTTGCATCGTACAGTCAATACAATGTTCATATATATCTAAAAGACTCTTACAAGCATGGAAAAATGTGTGCATATAGTATGCATTTTATAAAATGTATATATATTTTTATACATTATTTTTTCTCTGACAGGTACCTAGACTTAGCATAAATCCAACCGTTCATTACTGCATTAATTTTATTCCATCACTATATAGAACCACTATATAGAACACTATATAGAACACTTGCTTACCACTCGAGAATGGATTTCTTTGGCATAAAGTGGGAATAAGAATTCAGATTCCCCTTCCAGACGAAGGCCTTCTTTTGTAACACGTAGATGTCCCATTCCAGTCTGAGGAGAAGTAACAATTATGTGCATTTTAATACTGTTGCTCTATTTATTTGTTTTCATTTCATAAACTGAACATTTCCAGAGCTCCCTGCTTCAAACCTATTCAAACCTATAAACCCTAGATAAAGATACAACTCATTTAAAATGGTGAGAATTTCTCATTTATTCCTGGGGCATTTTTCTTTAATGAATTCTAGCTTTCAAGAAACAGTGAAGTAGGTATTTTTAAGGAAAAATACAATATTACAATCATTATCTCAAAAGGAAGTGCTCTCATACTGCCTGTGATGAAATATCTTTTGTATTTCCCTTCTAAACATGTTGTGAACAATGAAGTTTTACAGAATAAGGCTCTAAACCAAATCTTAAGGTCGGTCGTAACTCATCATCTATCAATGGTGTACTTCACACACGATGCAATACTTCTAAGCCTATTGAAAAGACAAAGGGAGATTTATATTTGCATCTATTTTCAATGATGACTTTTTTTTTAAATTCATTTTTCTTTCTCAGATCTGTTTTTTCTCCTCTGACTGTAGGCTAAGTCTCCACCTCTCACACTATTGTATTCCTTTCTGTTGCTTGCGAGTTCTTGTACCTTCCTTTCTGTCCTAGTCTCTCCCTCTCAGTTTTAGCCCAGTTCCACTTTCTCCCCTTTTCAACCAATTTAAAACTTTTCTCTTTCCTTCACCATTACCACAGAATTGATAATGTGAAAAATGAAGACTTTCTGACTTCCCACAGGTATTTAGCTAATTTATAAAGGATTCGCCCCCTGTGAATATAAAAGGCAATATAAAAGGTGGGAAAAATGTTGACAAAAAGTATTGCAGCCTTTACAACTCAGCCACACGTAAAATTATTCCAAGTACAAATGTTCTAAATATACAAGAAGTTGGTGGGAAAGCTAAATTAAAACAATAAATCCCCAAACAATTTCCATTCCAAAATATTTTTCTATTCCAAATATTTTATCAATTCCAAATATTTTTCACTCCACATAATGAGAGAAGAGGCAATAGATGATAGGTCACTCATGATATATCAGTAACCTATTCAGCTGATTAATTAAGAAATATTGTTTTTCATCACTAAAAATGAACCCATGGCTTTAGAAGACTGTGGTTATTTTCCAGTATTGCGTGTTCTCACTGATGAAATTAATTATTTTATATGCAAAATGTTAAGTAGCATATCTAATCATCATTTGGTGAAAAACATTTTGTAATTATTCCTTTATATGCTTGAAGAGAGATGAACAGAAACAAGCACGGCTTAAACTTTGTAAGGTAGGAAATATTCGTGTTAGCAGTTCATTCCACAGAAGAATACAATTGGGATTCCTCTTCAGCATGGATTTATTTAAGGAAAGAGGCTTTTAAAATAGCTATTTACGGAATCTGTTAATTAGTTTCAAGTATTTTAATGCTTTGAAATACACAGTGTACTGACTTTTCTCAATGGCACTAGATCCAATTTCTAAATTCTAGGCCACTGCAAAACTTTTAAAAAGTAGCTAGTATAAACTGATACATCTTATGAGGCAAAACTAAAATAATACCTATGATGAGCCACCTATGGCTTTTGTAATCACAATTCCTAGGCACCACTGAGTGATACAGGGATATGTTTTTCTGACTTGTAACACAGAACAGAGATAATAATTTCAACACTATAAAAACACAGAGGTATTAAGACAAACAATTTTGAAAAATAAGAACATATCAGAATTTTTTAAAGAAACACCATTAACAAAAGCCTTTAATTTAATGAATTAAAGGTACGATCTGATTATCTGCTCTCATCTCATGCCTTTTCATATTAGGTGAAAGGAGATTATAATAAACTTCACAAGGTTTAAACACCACTGCATATTTTTCCTGGAATATAAATAACTAAATATGCAGAATATTAACATAGAATCATAGTATGATAGAATGGCTTGAGTTGGAAGGGACCTCAAAGATCATCTAGTTCCAACCCCCTGCAGTGGAAAGGACTGCCAACCACTAGATCAAACTGCCCAGGAACCCATCAAGCCTGGCCTTGTGTACCTCCAGGGATGGGGCATCCACAGCTTCTCTAGGCAGCCTGCGCCAGTGCCTCACCACACTGAGTAACAAATTTCTTCCTAACATCAAACCTCCCCTCTTTCAGTTTAAATCCATTCTCCCTTTCCTTCTCCCATTCTCCAATTGTCCTATGTCATATTGTAAGTTTAAAAAAAAAAAAAAAAAAAAAAAGATGTTGACAAATTTGAAATTTAAGAAGGTAGAGGAAGATGTAGTAATTCATTTTTGTTCTGAAGCAGATCAGGGAAGATTAACAAACTCCTATGTTGCCTTTGGCTTTGCCAGGAAGAACTGTTTAGGAGACAAAAAGACTTGACTGATGTGGAAACATACGCAATTTATTCAGCAAACATTTTCTAATGGGTTTAAATTTTGCTGTAATGATTATTCTAAAAATGCTATATTGACAAAACAATGTGTTTGACATAAAAAATTATACACCATGTGGCAAAATATAACATTTTAATTTACATTCAAGCTCTTTTTTTTTTCTTTTGCAATCAGTCACATCACTTAAGATTCCTTTGTTTAAGTACTTCATATAAGTCCTCAAGTATGTCTCTTTTTCGTCAGATATTTTGCTGAATCGTTGTCACAATACTCTTGTTCTGACATATTTGAGTAAGTGCCTCATCACCCATTCTCATCAGTTGACCATGGGGAAATTCTATTATTCCCCATTGATAACAGACAAATTGGAGTTACACAGAGTGACAAGAGAGGGATTTAGGATAAACAGCCACCCTAACGCACTGAGATCCAATGATTAGTTCCATAAAAAGAAAGAATATAATAGCAATACATTATGTTATTTCAACAACCATTCTGCTTCTCACGTGACGACTTAAGATAAGTCAATTATTATTTACTGAGTATTGAGACTTCCTCAGTGATAAACAATCTTGCTGTTTTTGATTTCACAGATTTGATTATGTTCTTATTCAAGTCCTTGAATAAAAATATTTCTATTGACTTGAGGAAAGAATCCAAATGTAAGTTAGATGCGGACTTTGATGCAGTTATATCATATGAGAGGGAAAAAAGAGAATGTTTCATTAAACACAGCAGATGTATGGCAAGCGTGTACTCCTGTTATCCTGATGGTGGTGACTGTCAATGAGTGTGCCAGCCCTGAGCTCTAATACACCATTGTGCATATCATCCTGAGACTCCTATATTGTCTGTTTACCCAAAGCTTTCAGCACTGCAGGTACTAAGCTATACAGGAGGAAGAAATGGTATCTCCTGTAGACACTGAGCAGATATTGCAGATGCTGCAATCTTACTTGTATGGGAACTGCTGGCAGCTACTAAAACCTTATATAGCAAAGATGCGATTCAGCATTAATGTTTGCAACAGTGGGATCAGTTATTCATTTCAAAACTGGCAGATACTAACTGGAGTAACAGGATGCCTTCCAGAGCAGTAGAAGACTTTTTTATTGCTTGAAAATGCTCCTGAGTAGGTAAAGACTTGTAGAAAGAGAAACAAGAGATTCTATAATAAATGCAAGCTCTGAGACTATTCAAGCCCCATAAAAGCTCACCAAAAGGCTCTTTGATTCAGAATCTTGATCTAGGATATTTGACTGCTTTTCAATCAATTACCTCCATAGAGGTACTCCAAGCTGTCTAAAATAAGTAGCGACCACTACTCAAATCCTAGGTAAGGCTCATGACACTATGGAACATTTGCATGGGAAGACCATCTTGGATGGACTGTCATTTTCTTAGACTCTGGAACATGACCAATGTGAAACATTTTTCGTCTGAAATAATAGGGAAGCAGTTGTGTTCTCCACAAAGCAGTATGTCCACAAGCTGTGGAAAGGTCCTTCAATTTCTTCCAGAGGACAGTAAAAGAAGTGAGTCCTTTATCAAGACCAAAAAGATCCAAAAGACTCCTGATGGGCCTGGAGGTATTTCCCTCTTCTGGCAATAAATGTCTGCCTTTAGGAAAGTGGGGAAATGGCTGGATAAGATAAATTTGGCTGGATTGGTATGACTGGTGCTAAAGGACTATCTTGTCAAAGCTTGATACAATCACCTTCCCTCTTTGAGTTGCTGTCATGATGGAACCTGCTGCTCTAGCTGATGACCACTGGTGGGTAAGGGAAGAGCAACTGATGTCCTCTACCTGGACTTGTGTAAAGTATTTGATGCTGTCCCACATGACATCATTGTCTCTAAAATGGTGAGACATGGATTTGAGTGATGTACAACTCGATTGGTAAGGAATTGGCAGGATTGGTTGCACTCAAAGGTCTGTGGTCTATGACTTGATGTGCAGGTAGAGATCAATGATGTGTGGCTGAGACACTGTAACAGGCTGCCTGGAGAAGCTGTGGATGATCCATCCCTGGAGGTGTTCAAGGTCAGGTTTGGACAACCTGACCTAGTAGGAGATGTCCCTGCATATTGCTGGGGGTTGGATCTGAGCGGTGTTTAAGGTCCCTTCCAACCCAAACCATTTTATGATTCTATGACCAAGAAAGTCTGGAGCACAAGCCTTATGAGGAGCGGCTGAGGGAGCTGGGATTGTTTAGTCTGGAGAAGAGGAGGCTCAGGGGAGACCTCATTGCACTCTACAACTTCCTGAAGGGAGGTTGTGATGAGGAGGGGTTTGGCCTCTTCTCCCAGGCAACAAACAGGACCTGAGGAAATGGCCAGAAGTTGTACCAGAGGAGGTTTAGGTTAGGCATGAGGAAAAACTGTTTCTCTCAGAGAGTGGTCAGGCACTGGAATGGCCTGCCCAGGGAGGTGGTGGAGTCGCCGTCCCTGGCAGTGTTCAAGAGGCGTCTGGATGAGGAGCTACGAGATATGGTTTAGTAGTTTGTGATAGCAATGGTAACGGGAGGACGGTTGGACTAGATGATCTTGCAGGTGGTTTCCAACCTTGTGATTCTATGATTCTATGATTCTATAAAGTCACATGTAAAGAGGTGCACATAACTTTGGGAGTATCAAAAGTGGAAACAAGCAGCTGTAACTCCAGGGCTCTTGCACTCATAATGACTTGCTCAGCTGAGAATCATGCAGACTGTTGCTCAAAGATTCAGAAGAGAATCAAATGTACATTCAGGATTTATTTTCCAAGCCAATGTAGTAATATAGAAATCTGCTGTTGTAGGCATATGGCCCTTAGAAATGAGATGAGGCATAAGGAACTTTCATTCAGTTTATGGTGTTTCTAGACAGTTTCTAATCAGTAACTTTAACCTGCATCTTCCTACCAACATACAAAGTGATACACTATGTGCACTATATTGGAACAACCACTACTCTTTATTGTATCATATCATCACAGCTTCTGCACCTTCTCAGTCTGTTACTCTCAGACTCCTCTAAGTAAATGAAAATAAACTTGTGGTCTATGCATCAGTTGAGAGACATACAAAACAAACAAACAAACAAACAAACAACAAACATATTTTCCATTTTTGGGAGGAAATCAAATACTGGAAAGAAAAGCACATCCATATATTAGAATGGCTGAAACAGTAAAATCGTTACATTAAATCAAACATTTGTTTTAACATACACTCATCTCAAATTTAAGTATTTCTTGTCTCAGGATTCAGTTCAGCTTCCTGAGTATTCCACATTTTCTGAACAAAAAGTCCACACATACTTGAGTTGCCAATAATAATATTCACTTCAGAATAGATTGGATGCAGTATTTTCATGCAGGAAAATACTTTTTCTTACTTATTGGATGCTTATATTGTATGTTTAGGTCAACCCAGGGAAAGACCTTGGCAAGTTCAAACTGAAACACCATTTGTTGTGCCCCAAAGGTAGCTCAATTAATGGCTTTATAGATCCAGCTTTCACTGCAGTATTTCTTGCAGCTATTACTATTTAGAGAACTTGCTTTGCAAACAAGAGTGCACTGTTTCATTGAGATAATAGGGCTGTGGGTAGAGATTGTTAAAGAGCAATCAGCAAAAACAGGATTGGTAATGAATCTGATGAAACTTTCTGTTTGACTTACAATATCTATTTTCGTGCTAAGTACGTGCTTGGTATAATAACATTACTGATGCCTCATCTCATTTTCTTTTGCAAGGACTCTGTTTCCTGAGCTCAGATTGAAAAGGTTATCCAACTTTTGTTCTCAGATGACAATGGAGTCTTTTCTGCCAAGAATACTGGTCAAATCAGAGCAGTTAGCAACAGCAAGCCTTCCTGGTACAGAAGTTAATCCCACCTGACCCACAAAGAGCTGGATAAAGCCTGAAACACAGCTTTCAGATGTGCTTAGAATGATAGCTGGTAATATTCCAATATATTATGATCCAGAAAAGTAGGTGGCCACTCAGAGCTCGAGAGTTTTGTAAGGAAATGGCTATGGAAGATGCCAGAAACATTTTTTTTTACCTTTTATAAAACAGAGTTAATATTTATGATTCAGACTTTCGAGGTACTTTCAGGTAATTTTCTGTCATGACATACAGAATAGCAGTCCTTCTGAAATAAATATGTTAACTACAACAAGTATTGCTCAAGAGGAAAAAAACAGCTTCTCAAAACAGTTTCAGGTCCAGCTTCATTTTCTTTTTAGCAAGGACCAAGTTCTTTCTCTACTTCAGACAGACAGTTCAAAGCTGGATAATTGCTAATAAAAATCCCATTACATCTGGCATTGTATTCTCTGTGAATGGTTTAGTCAACTTTAGAAATACATGCTGCTGTTATGCATATTTATTCAGGAATGGAGTTTGTTATAAATTGGCTAATTAATCTATAATTATAACATTTACAATCATGCAGCTTAGCCAAAGAAAAGGAATTAGATTTGTTCTATTTGCAAAGCTTGTCAAAAGGATTTTTTTCTGAATAATACATTTCTTGAGTATCTCTGGTGAATAAGGGATGTTTGCATGGTGTATGTGATTACAGAGACTTTGGATTTATTCAATAATGTAATCCTATCATTTGTACTAGGGGACAAATCATCTTGGGGTCTCAGCGCCTTCTCTAAGTACACAGTGTCAGACATCTCCAGACTGACAGAATTTGCTGTCTAAATAGTCAGGATGACAAAAATGTGAGATGAGAAAAGGACAAAGATACGACACATCTCTCAAGAAGCCCTGCTGAAGAAGTCTGTGTGAAACGAATGAATTAAATATTTTATTTATATATTTTTTTATTTATATTTATTTATAAATGTTTTGTCTTGTAGCTATAATGAAGATTTTAAAATTATATACTCAAAT
The DNA here is from genome assembly GCA_016647715.1 of Pavo muticus. NCBI lineage: Eukaryota > Metazoa > Chordata > Aves > Galliformes > Phasianidae > Pavo > Pavo muticus. The sequence goes on along the minus strand of JACDJE010000056.1, from coordinate 3,323,908 downwards.
TGCAATGACTGCAATTAAAAATAATTAATCTCTAATAACAACCCAACCTATATAGTTCTTTTTAATATAAAAATAAAATCACCTTCTATAATGGTTCTCCAATTACATTATTGATAAGAAAATTGCTGTAGTTCCTACAGAGCACAATGGAAATCTACTTCTTTTTCAATTTAGTGTGGAACTGACAATAATACCTCCTTTACCATAGCAGCAGTAATACAACTAAATGCTATGAATTAATAAAATGATAACTTAATATGTCTATTGTATACATTAATTGCACCATATGTCTAATAAATAAATGACAAAGAAATGAAGTATGAAGTTGAAAAGGATGAGAGCTTTTTGCAATTCTATTTTAGTTATATTTAGAATTTTTTTGACAAGTGGTACAAATCCTTGCCCTACTCTGTAGCTATGATCTGATCACATATTTTCAAAGATATGATACTTTTTTTTTTTTCAATTTTGGTTAAAGATGAATTAAGCAAATTTTGAAAAGATCTGTTTTGCACTTGTGAAGCCAATGTTTCAAAATAAAAAGTCAAGGGAAAGTTTCATGACAACTCACATATTTCCCAACACAGTTAATGAATACTTTGTTTACATCCTAACTCTATATTATTTGAATTGTATTTATACATTATTGAATACATTTTCCCCACATCCACATATATAAAGAAATAAGTATTTAGAAAAGTGTAATAAACAGGCACATATGAGGCTATTTTAAGTGTGAAAGAAATATGAATTCTTAGAAACATTTTGTTGGAGCAGGCAATGAGGGACAGACAAGCTTTTTAACTGGAAGAAATTTCAAAAGCTATAAAAAAAGTAATTTCTTTCAAATATATGAGAATATTGTAAGATGTACATAGCATATGTGTGGAGATGTTATCTGTATTAAAAGTGGAGGACAACTAATCAGAGTTAAAAAAATGGACAAAACAGGTAATGTAAATGTTAGTTAATTAATGAAGATCAAGGTGTGAAGATCTCGTATTAAACTTTGAAGAGCCAAGAACATAAAGGTTTTCCATTTACTTCTGTGGACATGACAGGTAGATTTCTTAAAGTGAGGAAATAAGCAATTGGAAAACAGAAATGGAACAAATTGTAGGAGTGGTCATGTACCTCCAGAGTTTACAGATTTGGGGATTTGTAAAAGCAGTAGCAAGGTTACTAGTAAAACCTTTATTACACTCAAAACATCTTCAAAGATGATTCAAATGATAAAAGGTATCATGGAAACCACTGGTTTTCTTTTTAACTCATATCAGGGAAAAAGAAAGTACAGTTCAGCCAAGGGCTACTGTACAATTCTGAAGAATGATACATTCTGTTCTGACCTTGTTTCCTACATACTCATCCTCTTTAAAAAACAACAACTATAAATTACACAGTTCCTGTTGAGAATAAGAGAGAGAATCAATAAAACAATGGAATCCCAGAAGTATGATTCATTATTAATACTCCTGAAATTGTCCTGCAGGGAGATCTCTACAGTTACGTAAATGGATTTCTAATTCTAACCTTATCAAATGGGGATACTGATGTGGAAAACTGATAGTTAGATAATATCCATTGCTCTTTTCTAATCTTTTGGTGCAAAAAGGTCCGAGCCTTGATGGAGGCCCCTCTGCATCAAGCACTGCAGAAATGCAGTGAATGTATTAGCTGTGAGTACCAGTAAGACAGACAACACATAAAGAAGAACATGACATATAAACAACATAAACAAACACTGGGAGCCATCAATAGTGTAAACAAACAGAGGGAACCACTATTTGAGAACAGTAATTACTTTTCTGTCTTACTAATTTCCACTGGAGCTTTGTAGGCTCAGGTCATTTTAGTGTTGGACTCAAAACTGACACTTCCCAAGTCCCACACTGAAAAGCAGCAACTGAGAAACTGCGTGTTTCTGATCTGATGGCAGGATTTCATGCATGAAACTATTTGTATGCAGAGCACAGAACTAGAAATTTAACCAATTTGTCCAATTTTTCTACCTCACAGCTATTTTAGTAGGTTGGGCTTGACACTTTGGATGCGGAGAGTAGATGTGTGCTGCTATGTGCTTCAATGGCTTTGTCCCAGTGGAGGTCCTCTGGAAGTCCCTGGTCCAGTATTTTGATTTCATCTGTGTCTTCCACCTCAACCATTCCACATCATCTCACATTGTTTTGAGAAATGTTACTGTAAATCTTCACTGATTATGTGAATCTCTGTAACAGTGTTGTTGAGTATATGACTATCTAAAGATATATAAAAAGACTTTAAGAAAGGTTAACCTCTGTAGTAAAGTCAGCTGACAAAACTAGGAAAAAAAAAAAAAAACTCTTATAAGGTTTCATGGACTTTTGTTATGTCACTCGTGGGCTCCATGAATTGTAAGTGCCATCAGGCTATTGTTCGTCGTTACTATTTCCTACATCAGAATATCTCCAATTGCTCTAGGGAGCAAAAATACATGTAAGAAAAAAGTAGTTGCATGTTAAAAGTTACTAATTGTGTCATGGCTCAGGAAAGAAGATATGCCAGACCAAGAGACCAGAACTTCTGCTATTCCTTTGGCAGAAGGTCTGTCAAAGTCTCATTTAAATTTCCCCATGTAACTTAAAATTAGTAAAGCAGCATCAGCAGTTGAAATCAAGCTCTCATGACTTCACCTATTCAGAGCTCCTAAATTTGCATTAACACTAAAATCAGCTTTTTAAAAAATCTTAATTGGTATTATAAATTAATCCAATAACTATAAACTTAGATTTATTTTTATTTTAGCAACTATTCTTCCATACTCTTACATACAGGATTGTTCAGTGTGGAAACTACAGAATATTGGTGTTCTGATATGAGAAGTTTTCAGTAAAAAATAGGATTAGGATTTGTGAATAATTAAGTATTTTTTTTTTTTTATTTTACTTGGCTATTAAAAATGTAGCATCTTCAAAATGGCAACTAATTCAGTGAAGCGTACATTTTTAATGATGAAGTGCATAAGAAAGCTGTACAGGTTCATTAGCGTATGTCTTTGCAGTGAAGCACTCCTGATGTGAAAGACTGTTCTTTAGCGTACACTTTTATTGCTGTCTAGTCTGGTTTTAAATGTTCCAAATGATTGGTCACCCACAATTTAATAGGACATGCTATTGCACAGTCTAGTAAGTCACACTGTCGGAGAGTGTTATTTGATTTTCTGTTAAAAATCTCCTTTCTTCATCACATTCTTAGTTTCAAATTTTTCATATTTCCTTAAGCAATCCTCTCCTTCTTTAGTGCCCAAACTTATAAAGTGGTCAAATAGTTGTTTAAATAATTGTTTAATTACATAATTAGTTAATGTCTTTCAAACTACTTGTAATAGTCATAGATGGTGAGAGGGTGAAATCACATTAGACAGAGTAGAGGAGAGTTTCTGCATCTTTCAATGTTAAAAATGTTATAAAATTATATATAAAAGGTTGGTGGACCTGCCTGTGGCAGGGGGGTTGGAACTTGATGATCCTTGGGGTCCCTTCCAACCCAAGCCATTCTATGATTCTATGATTCTGTGATCTAGACCTGTATCATTATCTACCAACTAATGTATACATAAAGCTATTGCTTAGTAGGATTATATAAAGTTACCTCTTCAATATTTCCTCATACAATTGAATGTAAATAAACTGACATTGCCTTATGGAAAACTTCACAAAATAATTAAAAAAATCAAATTTAATACTTTGTCTACAGTGAATATTAATTGCACATGAGAATTGAAAAAGATTAGCGAAGTGGAAGACCACTCTCTAGTCAACAAGTACAGAGATCTTCCCAATTCCCACTGTCTATGTCAGTATGTCCACCTAGAGTGCAGATACAAGAGCAGGTTAAAATTTAGAATCACAGAATCATAGTCTTTTGAGTTGCAAGGAACCTTTAAAGATCATCTGGTTCAAATCCCCTGCAATAAACAGGGCAAAAGCCACCATCAGAATACATCTTGATGGACTGCATATTGAGTGCTTGGCATCCATGTACAGCTCCTGTCATAAGGTGATCCACAGATTGCTGTAAGGCTTAGTATTCAGTCTTGACTTTCTCCTCATTAGTGACTCAGACTCAGGTCATGTTTAACATGGATGGCAGAAGAATATTATATTGAGTGCAGATTCAGGTCATGTCTAACTCACAGTGAAGATAAAGCTCTGAAGATCTGTCTGCCTGATTTCATAATTGAATTAATGTGGGGTTTCTGAAAAAGATGTCCTGTTACATCAGAGATGGTGATCCTCTATTCAGGTGTACTTTTCATACTTGAGTTCGAGAGTACTATGATAACAATCTATAAATTCAACAGTGATCACTATTAAAGGTGAAGTTCTGAGGAACTGACTTAACAATTCTATATGTGACAACAGGGTAGGGCAGCTGAAGATGATTATATTCAGGAGAAAATGTGAAATCAGTCTCATGAGCCTTGTTTACCTGAGGAATATAAAGATAATGGAAGAGTAAAATGTGAAAAGAAAAAAAAAAAAACACCACCCCCCACAGAAATCACAAGTCTGCAGCAGTGCAAGCAAAAGATTATAGCTGTTAAATCATATCAGTTCCGTAACAAACTAAGAAACCAAATAGTTCTTGTTAATGCCTCCTGCTAAGCAGCTGATCTCTGTAAAGCTACAAGTATTGTATAAAACATTCTTCAGATTAGCTCAACACTGTCCAATTTTCGAAATTGTTTCCCAGTTGTGTAGCCTTCTGGAGTCAAGTCAACACAGAACTGGTATGTTGGCCAATTATTTATGGGAGATATTTAGATATTCATATAATTTGAGAATCTAATTTCAAGTTATAGATCCTCAAAACTCTTGCTCATTTGTGCAACAGATCTAGACATCTTAATATCCTTGCAATTAAATCTGGCCACCACTGAAAATGATCATCTTAGAAGTAAAGTCTCTAGGGATAAAGAGTGGCAGTGATGACTGTTTACATAAGAACACGTGGTTGCAGAACTTAACTGTTCTGCATGTTACTCTTCCAGATTTTAATTCCTCCTTTCCCTGGGAAAATCTGTTCTCATATCTTATTCCAGAGATCTATATCATCTAACCAAAAGTTCATAGTACATTTAATCTTGTGTTTTCTTTTTCTAGATTGTTCTTCATATAAACTCGTTAAATATTAATTAGAGCAGAAGCTACTACACAAATCTGTCTCCAAAGCGAATAACATAATCATCTGGTTGTTAAACTGTGTGTTATCTCTAGTCCAATAAAAATGCAATTATTCCCTATAAATTAAAAGCTTTAATTAGAAAGACTGAAAGATGCCCAGTCCTATAGGCTATACGACAGTAAAGACTTGGAAAAGAACAAGGAGAGTATGAAATGTTCTTACATTTCATATATTCAGTATTTTTCTAGTTAAGTATTTTATGATTTGATCTTGTGTACAAGGATGAACTTTAATCTCATGTGACAGCATCTAGTGATGGCCTTAAAATTAGCATGTTACAAGCTGAAAGTCGGTGAATCATTTTCAAACTACACAGTCATTTTTATCAATTAAAATTAATAATGTGAAAGAGGAAACTAAAATATGTTTTCCTGTGAAGCATTTATTTATTGTTCTTCAGAAGCATAAGAAAGGTTAATGAGTTTCCTGGCAACATCAGATAGCCAAACACAAGACAAAACTTCTAAAAAATATCACAGTTTGTCAATATCACTCTTCTACTGCGGGGGCTCAAAGCTGGAAGCAGTATTACATGTATGCTGCAATTAGTGCTAAGTAAAGGTGGATAATCACTTCCCTTGGTCTCTCACTCTGCCCCTGTTCACACAGCCTGGGACCTGTTGCATTTGTTGCTATGATGGTCACTGGCTAATGCTCAGCTTGTGGCCCACCAACCCCCAGGGCCTTCCTCATGGAGCTGCCTCCTGCCTGGTGTCTCAGGCTGGGACTCATTCTTTCCAGGATCAGGATTTTCCATTTGTCCTTCCTGAATGTCATAATGTTGGACCATTCCTGTAGCCTGTCTAGACTCCTCTGAACATCAGCCCTAGTTCTGAAAGCATTGATTGGTATCTACAACTTGGTGTCATCTGCCAACTTGATGAGCATACATTCTTTTACCTCTTCTGAGTCATGATAAGGATGTTAAATAGGAACAGTCTCAGGATGGACCCCTGCAACATTTATTATAGGCCTCCATGTAGGTGTCCATGTAGAATACAATGGAGAAATAACTGCTGCACAGGCCTTACTGTCCAGCCGACTTTTTTTACCCATCTGGTTGCCCAGCCATCATGTGGGCAACTAGGATACAATAACATTGTGGGAGAATGTCAAAAGCCTTGCTGAAGTCAGGTAAATAACATCCAGTGCCCTCTCCTCATCTATAAATTCAAACATTTTATCATAGATTGTAATGACATTGATTAGTCAGCATTTACCCTTAGTAAATCCATGCTGACTGTCCTCAGTTACCCACTTCTCCTCCATGGACCTTGAAATGTCTTCCAAGCGGATGTGCTCCATTATTTTCCAAGGAACTGAAGCAGGACTGAGCAACTTGTAATTCCTCAGACTGTCCTGTTGGCTTTTGTTTTTTGGCAGAGAAGTGCAACACTTGCTTTTTTCCAATCAACAAACATCTCCCCAGCCTCCCTAACACTTCAAACATGACAGAGAGTGACTTTGCAAGAGCATCAGACAGTTCTCTCTGAATCCATGGATGCAGACCTTCTGGTCCCATTGAGTTGCGTAGGCCAAGCGCTATAGAGTCCTGGATGAAATTGGTAAAGACTGAGGTAAAGAAAGCAATGAATACCTCAGCCTTGTCTGTGTCTGTGGTCACTAACTTACCTGTCTCATTTGGTAGTGGACACACATTTTCCCTAATCAGCCTTCTACTACTAAAGTAAGAAAACAAGCTTTTAATGTCCCTTTTAAGTCTCAGCTAAAGCCGAGCTTTGTCTTTGCTGACACAGGAAGCCTGACACATTTCCTTGCCCAGACAACGTTTCTAAATTTCCTCTTGGAAGCCTATCCCTTCTGCCAGCTCTTCCATACTGCTTTTTGCATTGGAATACTATCACAGCTACAATCTCTAGATAAGCCAGGCTGCTTATCTACTTGAGTTTCAGGATAGATCGTTCCTGCATTTGGAGGATACTGTCCTTAGCCACCAGTAAGTTTTCATGAGTAATTTTATCCTTCCTGATCCTCTACCCTTGGGATTCCATATGTCAGGTCCAAAGATAAATCAAGTCTGCACTACTGAAGTCCAGAATCTGTATTCTGCTATTCTCCTTCCTCACTCCCTTCAGGATCTTAAATTCCACCATTTCAAAAACACTCCTACTGATTACCACATCCCCATACATCTACCTTATTCACGAGCAGCAGACTACTGTGTGCAACCTTTAGTTGACTCAGCCAGTATCTATATTCAGAAGTTATCCTAGACACCATCCAGAAATCCTGACTGCTTTCATCTGGTCATGTTTGTCCTTGTGAGGGCTGTTAGAATTCCTCCTTTTCAGAACTGTCAGACACTTCAGAATTGCTCATGGGACTCCTAACATCTTAGTCCTGCTGCAGTCCCAAATTCCTTAGGATTCTTAATCTCTAAGCTTTTAGGATAGCATTCCCCTTTAGTTTTAAGAAAGCCTCAAAGCATAAAAAGTGGAATCTGAAATTTCCATTTCATGCACCACTTTGATCTAATATATCCAGGGGGCAAAAAACTCCAAAATAACAACAAAGAAAAGAAATCTCTCAATTTTTTTCAAGCTTGCTAAGTTTCATGCAGAATGATTTTCTATTTCACTTTATTCACCATACTCAAGGCATAATTATTTAATCCTGAATTCTCTAAAGCTGCTGAATCAATACTTTTCTTCCTTCATTCCCCTGAATAACTTGAGATCCTGTCCACCCAAACTCCAGGAGAGCAAATGAAAATGTGGATGAGTCATATCTGATACCTGCAAATGTGGAGATGCTCATATACCATCTAAATGGAGCACTATGAGAAAAGGATTGCATTCTATCTTCAGGTTGTTCCTTTTCAGCATAGATTTCGTGAAATTGAATAAAATTCAGTTCAGTCATGCTTACTTAACTCTGAAGGCCTCTCAAACAATGGAGCTCAGGAGAATCTCAGTCTTTCATCATTGTTCTGAATTTCTACAAGGAAATTAAGATCTATTAATCCTGCAGCACATCTGTGTCTAATTCATGTTCTCCCTTATTGGCTTAGCTTGTTCGATGGTATTTACAGGAGAGCCAGTGTGGCTTCACCAAGAGCAAATCCTGCTTGACCAACCTAACGGCCTTTTGTGATGGTGTAACTGCATCGATGGACAAGGGAAGAGTCACTGATGTCATCTGTTGGGACTTCAGTAAGGCCTTTGACATGGTACCCAACAACATCCTTCTCTCCAAATTGGAAAGATATGGATTTGATAGGTGGACTGTTCAATGGACAAAGAATTGGCTATAGGATCGAGCCCAGAAAGTGGTGGCCAATAGCTCAACGTCAGGATGGAGATCAGTGATGAGTGGTGTCCCCCAGGGATCAGTGCTGGGACTGATACTCTTTAGTATCTTCATCAATGACACTGACAGTGGGGTCGAGTGCACCCTCAGTAAGTTTGCTGATGACACCAAGCTGTGAGGTGTGGTTAACACATCAGAGGGATGGGATGCCATCCAGAGGGACCTAGACAGGCTCAAGCGGTAGGCCCAAGAGAACCTCATGAGGTTCAGTAAATCCAAGTGCAAGGTCTTGCATCTGGGTCGAGGCACCATCCATTACCAATACAAGCTGGGGGATGAAAGGATTGAGCACAGCCCTGCCAAAAAACACCTGGGAGTACTGGTGGATGGGAAACTGGACATGAGCCAGCAATGTGCCCTCACAGCCCAGAAAGCCAACTGTACCCTGGGCTGCATCCAAAGCAGCGTGGCCAGCAGGGTGAGGAAGTGATCCTGCCCCTCTACTCTGCACTGGTGAGACCTCACTTGGAGTACTGCATCCAGATGTGGAGTCCTTAGTACAGGAGAAACACAGACCTGCTGGAGCATGTCCAGAGAAGGGCCACAAAAATGATACAAGGTATGGTTCCATCAAGGACAGACAGAGAGAGCTGGGGCTGTTCAGCCTGGAGAAGAGAAGGCTGTGAGGTGACCTGATAGTGGCCTTTCAGTATCTAAAGGGGAGCTACAGGAAAGAAGGGGACAGACTCTTCAGCAGGATCTGTGGTGATAGAACAAGGGGAAATGGTTTTAAGCTCAAAGAGGAGAGATTTAGGTTAGATATAAGGATAAAGTCTTTTACAGTGAGGGTGGTGAGGCATTGGCACAGGTTGCCCAGAGATGTGGTTGATGATCCGTCCCTGGAGACTTTCAAGGTGAGGCTGGGTCAGGCCCTGGGCAACCTGATCTACCTGTGATTACCGGGGAGTTGGACTAGATGATGCTTAAAGGTCCCTTTCATCTCTAAGGATTCTATGATTCTGTTTATCACACTGTCTGTTTTTTGGGGTGATGGTGACACAAGATGTGTCCATAGATTAAAACTTCTCCAGAGCCTGTTGAAATTCTGTTCACAGTTTCATTATTGTTTTTATCAGTGGACATAGCACCTGGTTTTTCTAAATCCAAAGTATATTATAAAAATATATTTGTATATACTCATCATGCTTTTTTTCTAAATATGTTTATCAACCTGAGAAAGAATATTGCTTTTTTTCTCCTATTAGTTTACAGAGAAACAGTTGTTAAAATTTTATTAGCAATTAATATTCTGATATTTTTAATGGGGATGACATCTCAGTTCATTTTTTTAAATTAGGACTGAATATTTCTAAAGTATTTGCTAAAAATAAAATTCCTATTATTATAATAAAGCATAATAAATAGTATAATCTCTACATAGTATACCTAGAATACATAATTAACAAATATACAAGTATCACCAGATCTAAAAGATGAATATTTGCCAAATAACTGATGACTACATAGGAATAATATTTCACAGTTACATTCTACCTCTTCACAATAATGGAAATGTTTAATTGGATAAATAGAGTATTTATTAATCAACTGATTTCCTAGATTGTAAACACTTTACAAGGGTGGAACTCAAGAACCATAAAAATCAAATTCTGACAATATACTATTACCTCTCTTTTTCAAACAGTTAACCCAAACTTGGAGCCATAACATCTATTTCCATCAGGAAAAGCATTTGATCATAGTATTGGTAACTTCTGTGGTTGTCACCCTCGATTTTTATAAACAGTATTTCCTTAGACAAAGGAAAGGACTATGACGCTTCAATCACACTTCTAGGCTTTGAGCACATTGTTATCCCAATTACCTTTCTTAGATGCTAACAGCACTTCTTTGGATGTTATTTCTGGTATCTTCTAAGTTATTTCTCACATTAACAGATACATCCTATTAAAACAATTTCCCAGTTCTTAATGCCAACACACATACTTTTCTCAAGGGTTGTGACATCTACATATACTTTGCACTTATATTAGTCTTGTTCTAGAGCTAAGTTTGATATTTCCCTAGAATTATCCCACGCAAAGGAGGGCAGTGCAGTTAAGTCACTATTTCACTGGATATATGCCAGGATTACAGATTCTTAAACAGAGAATTAGGAAGAACTTTATAGCCATGGCAGGCATAGTCGATTGATCAGAAGAATATAAACCTGCCCTACTTGAGCTGTTATTACACTGCTCTTGTTGCCATGGCATAGGGACATTCAAAAGTTTGACACATTTGGTGCCTTCTTCACAGGAACATAGTAGGAAATAGTGGTTCCTGAAAGTGGGGTTTCTGATGCTATTCTGTTAGTCCTGACTATGCTAGAGAATACCTAGTTTCAGACAGAGAATCCAAAACAACAGAAAATAAATTTAAAATCTGGTTAAAAAATATAAATCTCAGCCACATAGAAAACTATTTTAACAATTATTCATGTACTTTGTGATTCATGACACTTAGTGCAGGCACTAAGTGCTCATCTTCCATGTGAACTGCCTAACAGAAAAATTATATGTGACCTAAGATGTTCCACACTGTAATCTGTATGGCAATAACAGTGCTGAAAAGAATTTATGTGGGGAAGACACTAGAGGGGAATTCAAGCAGCAGTAATGTATCCATAAGTAGCACTTAAAATTAACCTACTTTCTTTATAGCAAGAGAATGTAGAGTATAGAAATGCTTCTAAGAAGATAAAATGCCCTTCATTTAGTGACAGAGGCATAATAATGATAGATAACGGAAATTTTCCTCGCAACACTCTTTCTTCGACAGCAGGGGCAGAGCTGTAAGGATTTACTATTGTTGTTTTTCTTGTAACAAGTCTATTCATATCATCTGTGCATCACAACTGGAAGTTAGGGACAAATCAGCTCAGCTTCAGTAGTCACTGATGCATTTTATTGCATTCTGACTAAAGCTACATCTTTCAGACTTCTGTAAGTTACCCTTCAATCGACTACACACAAAATTACATTATAAATATTAAAACATATATGACAGTGGAAAAATATTACAGTTATTCCTGAATAATACATCTGCTTAGCCTCAGGCGTGAAGTAGTATTAATTACCTCTGAGCTTTATTTAATTGGTCAAATAAATTGTTCAACGTTGGATGCTGATAAATAGGAAAAGGAAAATAAGAAAAAAAACAGCAACTGTAAGCAATCTTTTAACACTAGTGAATTCCAGCGTATGAGAGAAAAATTACAGCACATGTTTTTATAAAATATAAACTAAACAGAGACTGTGAGACAACAGTAAAATACATTCTTCTTCACAGTGGTTAGAACCCACTTCAATAAAAGGTACCAATAACCTCAATAATTTAAATGGTTATTACTAATACAGACATTACAGATAATGTATACTCAAAGATAGAACATATGTATTCATATGTATATATCAGCCATAGTACAAATTACAATTGGGAAGGAAGAAAAAAGAACCATGTATTGCACACAGACAAGCAGGTATGCATGTGAAATGGGTGATGAGGCAGGAAAAAGAAGAGAGAAGAAAATAATGGAAAATTAATAAGGACACTTACTGGAGAAAACCACATCACTTTAAGAATCCAAATTGTCAAAGAAAAATTCACAACTAGGATGATTAGCAGGAGTAGAACAAACAGGTAGAGGCAACGCTTTCTCCAACCATAAATTCCAATTTTGTAGACATATTCATTCTTTGGCCTCTCTAGGCTAGTGCCTGGTGTTGTTGTCGTGTATTGTTCACGTACCATCTGCTATGTAAAGAAAAAAAAAAAAGAGACTGCTTAGTTATTTGAGTTAAATTAAATATATGTGTGTAAAAAACAAGGAAAATGTAAAGATTTAATTGTTCTTGCAAGTTACTATAAACTCTTATGATTTTAGGTGGAAAGTATTTTCATCATATCTCATTCAAGTTAAAGTCATAACGTTCTGGTATAGTCGATGTACTGCTTCAATACATGAACTGTATCAATTATTTTCAGGAGGTTCAAGTTTATTTTATCCTATATAGTATGTTAACAGTTCTCTCCAATTTTTCATAGTAGTCTGATTCTTCCTGCACAAAAATTTTAATAGCATTATATCTACAGCACATAGAACAAAATTACTGCAGTGTAAAAATACTTCTAGACTTTATAGAGTTGCCTTGCCAATTCAAGAACACTTCTACATATTCTTTCCTCTATTCAGTGAAAAATAAAGCATTCTTTCTGTTGCAAAACTTAGCTGTATAAAACTGGAATGTCAGAATTCATAATCTGTATGTAAAGAAACAAAATGGTTCTTTATAATAGAAAGGAAACAATTACTTCTTAATTTGTCATATATTCATACAGATATATCATCAGTAAAAACATTACTTACGGTATTTATACAACTTCCACTTTATATTACAAGTCTTAAAAAAGTATTTTCTGAATTTAAAGAAATCTTACCAGACTCCACTTCCTTAAAACATGGGGATATTCACTAATTTCCACCTCTCCAGCACAGAGATCACCAAGAATTCAAAACATTCATTAAAACTTGCATTTCAGACACAAGAATAAAATCTCAGCAGCTGAAGCTGCTTATCAAGAACAGCAATGGGTAACATCTGTCTCATTTCCACTGCTATAAAATGAAGAAAACAACAACAACAACAACAAAAAAACCCACAACAAACAACCATGGATATCAAAAAGAAAATAGGTATTTTAAGTACTTCCTAAGAGCTAGGTATATCCACAGGCATTATGAATCCAAAAAGCAGCCATCTTTTCTACAGTGTAATGTTCCCAGATTAGAGTGCCTTCAGATAGGTTCCACACGAGGTCTCAATTCAGAACTTACCTCTGGGAATTAGATCACTGTGCTCTGCACACAGTTTTCAAAATGTGATCAAATTACATCCTTATTCTGCTGCTGAATTACTCACGGAAGAGGTTCCTTCAGGTCTCCTGCAGAGCCATCCTGTGTCTGTGACAAGCATATGGCTCTTAATACTGACCCCCATCTTTAGAAATACATCACTTTTTTGTATCTATAGCTTCCTATCAAGCTACAAACCAGAGAAAATACGTTTACAAATAAACAGAAGCCTACGCACTGTTTGTACATATGCAGCATTCATCTTATTTCTGCGTTTACATTCAAAAATCTTTCAAAAGTTACAATTTGTTTATTCATAATAAAAATGAGACTTGATCATCAGCAGTTCATAATGTATCTGTGCCAAAGCAATGGTCTCATTAATTTGTTGCTGTTATCAGTTCCAGTTGCTCATGATACTGTGCAGGCAAATATTTTCTTGTGTGGAAAATACTGAAGATGGTATAATGACTTATTAGCAGAGAATAACAGATTCTGAAATAACTTATTCTAACATTACTGCAAAACAGTGTAGATTTACAAGATGGCATTCATACCCACTGTGTCAACTTCACTTGCTTAAAACTACCGGATTATATCTTCCTGTTCTGTGCACTATTCAAGCACCTAGTACTGATTATAAGATGCTGTTTATATATGAGTTATGACTTCTTTTGCTGTTGTCCAGCTAATCGCTATATAGCAAATCAAGTCACTAACACAGAAGTAGTTTCCTATTTTAAGTCTAATTTACCATTCTCTGCCAACCAAGACAAACTGGGACAATTACACATATGATGGACTTCACAAAATACTTAGAAAAGCTTTTTTCCCTTGTGTTCATCTAAATCTCTTTTGAAAACTGTAGCTTACAGCGTAAGATGCACTAACTGCTAACTTCTGACAAAAAGAGATATACTTGGAGAAATAACTTGCACAGTTTTTGCTCAGATATAGTATCATACAACTGTCCAATATCCTAACATTGGGGATCCTCTGAGTTTCTTATTGTTTCCTTTAGTACACACACGGTAAATGTCAGTATAACAAGAAACAAGATGGATGACAGCTACAGAAATTCTGTAGTAACAGAAATTCCCTTCACAAGACAGACTGCTTGTCGTTTTGAGGAGAAAAAAAAAATCACCTTCTAAGAATACTTAACGGGTTGTTTCAATAGGGCTGTAGGAAAAGGGATCTCTCTTCAGAAGCTGCACAATCTCATGAAGTTAGCTGAGCTTTCAAAAAGACTTCAGTTGGAGCACCTGAGCTTTTCCTTGTGTGTCTGTTCCCTACATCCTCAGGATAAATTTCTCAGTAGAAACGTAATCTGATAAAGAATAAATTAATTCTCAGATCTGCATGTTCTTACGTCAGTCTCACCACAGTGGTCTCTGAGGTTGAGATTCATTTCACCATGAAATACCAACAATTTAGACTTCAGTATCTGAGCCAGACAACTCAGACTCTTTTTATGGCCAATGAGATAAATCCACGCCTGCTAGGAATTATTTATCTGAATTATTTCAGATGTATATGTTAGACATACAATGAACTGCACCTGAAATGCGATTAACTTTCCTGCATAAAAAGAGGAATAAAGAGTGCCTGGGATGAGTTGTACCTCCTCACACCTACACACTTTAGACGTAAGCATTTGGTCAAATTAATTGCAACAGGAATGATTTCCAGAAGCATTTAACAGGAGGATGGGACTCTCTTGATTCCTGTTTTCCTCAATTCTGTTTTCACTCTGTCGTAAAATGTGTACTGTGTGAGTGGAGGGTTTTATACATAAATCTATTATGTACTGCTGTTTAATGAGGCAAGGTTAAAATCCATTATGCATTTCACCAAAAAACTGTGAGTTTTGTGATTGCTTTCAGCCCTTCAGAAATTCCACAGGGGACACCTCCCAGTGCAGTTTTGGTCCCTGCACAAATTATTTTTTCTTTACAGAAAATGGTTCTATTGTTCCCGAGCATTAATACTGCTGGAAATTGCTTTGGTCCTAACAAAAGGATAGTGCTGTCCTAGGCAATGGCCTGCTTTGAAATACATACAACTTTTCTAATTAATATAATGTTTCATGATTTCTAAGAGAATTAGCAGCCCAGTAAGAAGCAATTAAAGGTGAAATGCTATAAGAATTTATACTGTTGGACATCCTTTTCTAGAGGAATCAACAACTCTGAGTTTTGTAATGGATGATGATATTACTGACTTTCAAGAGACAAAATTACATAGAATAACCTTAGGTTTGTTTGGAGAAATCAAAGAGAAATTCCTTTAAGGCCTGGAGCTGTTTTAAGAAGCTGGACTGAAAGGAAAAGCCCTATATGTGGAGATCTCATAGCTGTCTGGGGAAGTCTGATACTTGCATGTAGCACACACAATTCATACCCATTGGAGCACATGTGTAAGCTGCTGATGAAATAGCTGTGTATTCTTTACACTTTGATACTAAGACTGCCTTCTGGAAATGTTTAGCCATGAAAGAACATTACCTTGGACCTATTCCATTTTTTAATGAAGCTAGATTTGGAGACTAGCCTCTGTGATTTCCATGATTCAGAGGTCCAGGAATCCAGGACTTTTTTAATATTAATATCTAGGTATTGAAAGACTGTCCATCACTAATGTTACTGTTGCCTTTAGGTCAGTTTAGGCCTCAAGTTCAAAAGCTATTCTGCTAGCTCTGGAATATTTAATGAAGATAGTGTTTTGAATTTGCAAACTTATCAGTAAGCCTGCTTGGGAGAGCAAACATGAATTAATCACGTTATTTTCAGGAATTAGTTATGTGTAGTGATTACTGAAGACAAAATATACTATTTTAATTGAAATGGTTTTTGTTTTTTTGTTTTGTTTTGTTTTGTTTTTTAATTTGAATTGGAAAAACAAAAAAGTAAAAGTATGTTTTCAATAGCTTTGTTCACAAAACCTGTTTTTTTCATGAACATTAAGTGCTTAGAGGGACGGGATTCTGCACCTCTACTCTGCTCTCCTGAGACCCCACTTGGAGTACTGTGCCAAGTTCTGGTGCCCTCAGCACAAGAATGTGGAGCTGTTGGTGTGGGTCCAGAGGAGGGCCATGAAGATGATCAGAGGGCTGGAGCGCCTCCCCTACAGGGGCAAGTTGAGAGAGGGCTCTTCAGCATGAAGAAAAGGCTCCAGGACCTTACAGTGGCCTTCCAGTACCTGAGGGGGGCCTACAGGAAAGCTGGGGAGAGATTTTTTATAAAGGCATATAGGGACAGGACATGGGGAAATGGGTTTAAACTGGAAGAGGGTAGATTTAGACTAGATATTGGGAAGAAATTCTTCATTGTGAGGGTGGGAGACACTAACAGGTTGACCAGTGAGGCTGTGAATGCCCCCTGGAAGCATTCAAGGTCAGGCTGGATGGGATTTTGAGCAACCTGGTCTAGAGGGAGGTGTCCCTGCCTATAGCAGGGAGTTGGAACCAGATGATCTCTAAGATTCCTTCTGACCCAAACCATTCTATGATTAGATGATTATGATTATTCTGTATTAACAAAGTACTTTGTCATTCTGTCATATAGCAAGCAATAATAATAAGCAATTGGAAAGCAAAATTTTAAATATAAAACTGCTTTAGTTCACGAATACAATAAGCAACTATAATTCTATTGATAATTACACAATTATTAGTATTTTATATCTTTGGACTGTTTGTAACTATACTGGGACTTTCAGCAAAGAGAGGAAAAGCTTAGCACTCAAAATTCCTTTTCAAGTCGAAGTTAAGAAGAACTGGTGAAGTCTTGTGAACAAATATGCACCACTGATGCTCATATAATACACATTCTTTTGGAAAAAAAAAAACAAAAAACAAAAAAACCCCACATCAGTAATTGGAGCTTCTCCTCTTTTTACATGAAGCATATTTATTTACATGCCAGAAGATCATATGTGTGAGGGGATAGAGTGCAAAGCTATAATAGTTAGTAGAAAGACCATTTGAATCGTTTTAACCTTCCCTAAATTCTAAATTCTTTTGTCATTATAAACAAAGTGTAAAGTCATTATAAACAAAGTGTAAAGTGAAATAAAATCACATGTCAACTCAGGCAAGTGAGAACTATTTTACAGTCTGCATATAGTATCTTCATGGAACATTATCTTCATTAAAGCTTTTATATATCGGGCTAGATGTGTATTATTGTATAGTATGAATATCAGAAGTACATTAAGACTGACTTCACAATTTGGTGGCATTCAGGCATGCAATAAAAGGCACGCTACTGCCTTTCTGGGGACAGAAGAGTTCACTGATGAAGAGACAGAAATATCTTAGCACTGCTGTATAGCATTTTCCAGCCAGAGGAAAAACCTTTTGTTGATAGAAAAAGTAGGAGTGATCAGGAAGCTTTGGAACCCATATGGAAATGCTTCCAATTCAAATTCCAATTCAAGTTCAAACTCTTATGACCAGATTAAAAGTTTCTAATTCCTTTCAAACTTCTCTCATTCTAACATCATGTATTTAACATTACCTGGCTTTGATTTGCTATGATTGTATATATGTATTATTATATGGTATGTTTGTTTCAACTGTAAACTAAAGTCATCAACTTAAAAGAGCTGGATCCCTGCTGCATAATTTGTGGAAGTGGGCAGACAAATTCATGTGGCCTAGCTGACTGTTTGCATACCTTGCAGTGAAAATGTATCTTGAGATGATTATAATTAATATCTTTATACTGATGTAATAGATGAAAAGTAGTCACTGACAGTATAGAATGATGAGCTATATTAAAAATTATTATTTGATGAACTTTTCTGTGTGAACTGTGTACTTTTCAATCTCACTTACAGTAAAAATATTGTTTCTGATCTAGTACAGCAAACCCAGGTAAGGTCACTGGCAATGTAGTTTTTATTATTTAGTTTCTATTAATTAATTAATAATTAAATATTTTAAATGTTAATATTAATATTAATACACATCGCTATATCCAAAAATAATACAACATGAATATTATATTCCTATTATTAATGATACAATTATTACTCTATTCAGCTCGCACAATTCAGTAATTGAGGGATCAATCTAATTGATGTAATTGCTTCATCAATCTGCATTATAGTAAACTTCCGTGAACGTTACCACTTGCATGTCCCATTCTGTATTTCCCATATGCTTTTATCTTAGTGTCACCCACTGACATTTTTCTTTTAGTTACATTTTTAATGTGATTATTAAACTTCATTTAGTTTCTTAGCTTGCTTAAAGCAAAGCATTTTAATTATTCTATTTTATTTTGAAGCTACAGAAACATGTATAGTTTTCCTTTATTTCCCATTCTTCTATGTATTTTCATACTCCCAGCTTATTTTTTACTCTATGGATGGGGATATGTGGTTTTTATGACTTCCCCCTTCATATCACACCAGCATGTGCTCCTCTGCATTTTTCAGCTTTCCCTCCATCTTGTTTAAAAAGCTTTAACCTTTTTAAAGTATCATACACCTGGTTCCATTACCATTAAAATGAATATGCCATTTCTGTTGCTCATACCTTCTATTCTGCCTTAATCATGTTCTTTCTGCATGGCCTTGCACAGAGGAGTAAAAATATTTAAAATATTGTTACCATGGAAGTCCTGGTCTTCAGTTATCCATTTTTTAGTCTAAACTTTGCTCCCAGAACCTATTAGCTAGCTTTCTAGACTCTGTAAATTCAGTCTTTCCCTCAATTTCAAGGTCATAGACTTGCACATTCTCCTAGCTGACTGAATCAGCAGTTTTCCACAAAACACTGCTGCCTTCCTTTACCTATCAGACAAATACATAAAGTAAGGTTTCTTAAATATTGATGGAAGGTACAAATTATCATATAGGTCCTCAACTCGCCTCCAAGTTACTTGTTGAACAGCAGGTGGAACTACTTTTGATGAAGCTTCCCCAGTCTTGCATACAGCACTGGAATTACTGGTGTTACGAATACATTCACCGTCAAGAAATGCTTTACCTTCTTCCATCCTTGTAAAAATTTTGGATATATGACTCCAACATATCTTCAATCTAACTGCAGTAGTTGGATTTGGTAAGAAAGGAAAAACAAAATGATCGATTAACTAGCTATTATGGAGCTAGTTTAAAATGTGGTTCTGTTGCAGTCACAGAGGAATATTTTACTACTATTCACTTAACTAAGGTTTTATGCTTAATGAGATGTTCTGCCTCTAGCATATAAATATACTGCATTTCCCGGGTGAGCAGGAAGTTTCATTCTACTTAAACGTTGCCAACATATGTGGATGAGAAAATGGTGATTTCCAGTTTAATATAAAAACTTAAATTTTTTTTCAATATGATAAAATTCCTACAACTCTCCCAGTGTACAGACACACTTTAGGACTGTAATAATGAAGTCTGTTGTCTGTCCCAAGATGCAGCTTACTTTAACATCTTTGATGACACGCCAAAGTTTTTGTAGGGAGGCAACTTGTTTCTGTGAATGCTGACTCTATTAGCAACCTGTCTAGGATGTTAAGAAGTTAGAAAAACGAACAGCTCAGCTAAGATACCATATGCAGAACTTCCACCACACCACCCTCTTTATCCAGTCCTAATAGGGAACTACTTAAGGTTTCTTATACTGTCTTGCAAATTGATCTGGAAGAGGATTAAGTCACTCCAGCTCTCAGTAACTGATAAGCATGCAGAAACATTGCAGAGGAGACTCTGGTCTCAGTAATAGGTGTTAAGCCTTGTGGGGCTTCTTAGTGTAACCTTCCCTTCCTCTTAAATGAAGGAGGGGGAAACGAGATCTACACTTGCTTGCCTAAGATGCTTACACACTGGCACTGTCTCACTGTTGGGAATTCTCCACCTGTGCAGATTTCATAAATATACACTCTTCTACAACTTGTTGGCCACTCCATGATTTATTTTAGTAGCATTTGTAAATGACTGTTTGCATGGGTTAACAGTGATAGGACAAGCGGAAATGGTCTTAAACTGAGACAGGGGAGGTTTAGGTTAGATATTAGGAGGAAGTTTTTCACACAGAGGGTGGTGACGCACTGGAACAGGTTGCCCAAGGAGGCTGTGGATGCCCCATNATTTGTGTGTTTTTAAACTTCAATCCATTGGTTCTTCCTGTGCACTTCTCTGACCGATCGTGATTGCTCTTCAAAGACCTTTCTCACCCAAGAATGATTTCTTTCACACAGAGGGTGGTGACGCACTGGAACAGGTTGCCCAAGGAGGCTGTGGATGCCCCATCCCTGGAGGCATTCAAGGCCAGGCTGGATGTGGCTTTGAGCAGCCTGGTCTGGTGGTTGGCGACCCTGCACATAGCAGGGGGGTTGAAATTAGATGATCACTATGGACCTTTTCAACCCAGGCCATTCTATGATTCTATGATTCTGTTTTAGGGAAATACTGTTCATTCGTCATCTACTTGAGAGAACATCAATATAGATGTCATAAATCGAGCAAATTTTAGAAAACTGAAATTAAGAACTCGTCTTAATGTATTTGCCCAGTATATGAGAAACTGATGAGAATTACAGCTGTCCTTTGAGACAATGGGAGACAAATTGAGGATCATACTCAAGTCCAGATCCTAAAAAGCTACTCAGCTCAGGATACAACAATAATTCAACTGGAAATGAATTCCAGTGAGCTCACAAACTTGCAATTGCTTTCAGATCTTCCAGCCACATACAGATGCATACCTTGGGTTCAGAAGTCATCCAAAGGCTATTAATGGCAAGCACATAAACACTGTCAGTTCCAATACCATAACATTCAACCTTCATCTCCTGACTTGGTGCACTGCCACTCCTTCCCACATCCCTTTCCTATATCTGTTATTGAAAATGATGAACAAGTCAAGAAGAGAAGGAAAGACTAATTACTATTTAAGAATTCTTCTGGACGACAAGGAAGTACAGCGAGAGGAGTGTGCTGCACAGCTTACAGTATAAGAGGAAAAGGCAACTCCCACCGCTTTTGCTGGGAAGCCTGAAGCACAGTGGGGATATTCCCTTTATAGTGGAGGTGCACTGCAGGAATATCAGCCTGAAAATAAAACGCAGCATTTCACTTACATTTATTATTTTAGATGATGGTACTTGTAGGGTTCTGCACCTCAGCAATGCCTGACACATACAAGAGTGAATCAATGGGGGATGATTATCCATCCCCTTTTCATTCCTTTTTCTCATTAATAAAGGAAAATAATAATGAGAGGAAATAAGAATTAAATATGAATGCAGAAAACATTACTATAAAAAAAACTTTGTTGGTAGCAGTAATAATCCTATCTTTAGTAATTAAAACATCACTTGTACTCTTGAATGATAAATAATACATTACAGACTCTTAAAAATCTTTCAGTAATAAAATCTTCTTAATCAATAAACAAGGTATTCTTACATATAATAACTTACAAAATAAACACAATGAAAAAAAACACCTAAATGAATTGAAAGAACAAGTAACACCACAGTTAAATCCAACCCTGATACTAAGAGAAACAGACAAGTCTTTAAATGATAAATTTAAGCTCTGCAGCACCTATCTCAAGACAGACAGATGAAAGGAAAAAGGCAAGGAATACAGAGAGCTAACATATCCTTAAGAAAACAGCACACACAGGCATCCACTGAGGCTGGCAGAATCTTGCTTCTCCCTCCTCTCAGAAGTTAATAAAAATCCTGTCTTTATAGAAAATAAGAACAGTGCACATTTAGTCTACTGTGTAAATGGCTTTCTCAGTAAAAAGGACAAAACAAAAGCCCAAGGATGACTTGAGGATTTCATACATTTTCCATCTATAAATAACAAAATGATAGTCCTTACAGGATTATAAATTACACTGAGAACTGAACACTGCATGCTCTCTTATTCTGATCATTTGATCTTTCCAGGTATCACAAAGCTTTTCTTTGGGCCCTCTGGGGTGTTATTCTTTGTAAGTAAAACAGCTTTACAGTGTGATCTGGGTATTAGCTGACACTCCAACAAGAGAAACAGACAGGAGATGGCTGCAAAATTACCGAACTTTTACTATAATCTCACTGAGGTCGTTTTTGTTCACTAGGATTTTAGTTATTTTAGTCAGTGACAGTCAAATTATTCTCTTATTCAGAAAAGACATGCACACTACACAATGCAGATAAGGCCTTTCTGTTCAGTCCTTATTATGGTAAATCATTGGAAAAGACTGGCATTGAATTCTTAGATTAGTTTGCAAGTAACTTGGTGGAATAAGATAATGAATTCTAGAATTTTCTGTAACTTTAGATATGTAAAATCAAACAGCTATTTTAATTATCAGAAAAAAGTGTGATATTTGCAATCCATAGTATCTAATTTATGTTCTTATGATTTCTGACACATCCCAGGCATCCAATTTAAATCATTAAAACTCAAGCCTGAATGCTGCACTAGTAAAAATCTGCACCAGTGGAGGTAGCACACTGTTGCTGCCATTACTGCAATTGTATGATGTTGGCCCATGACGTCAGAGGCAGATGTTGGTGGTATGGCAGTAGAGGTTGAATCTTCCCATCAATATTCTGATACGTGTTGCTGTGTGACAGATGGCAGCAGAGGGGCAGTCTGACACAATGGTGTTTGACATGGAAGTGTGTATGGAGTAAAGGTGTGTCACAGCGTTCCCCCATGCAGACAAAAAGCCATCCACTGACATTCATCAACACTTGCTGAACATTTATGGAGACCAAACAGTGGATATGAGCACAGTGAGGTGGTGGGTGGTGCATTTCAGCAGCGGTGACAGTGACAGCAGGTCATCTCTTCTGGTGCAGATCTTTCTGAGAAGAAAGATGTTTTCATGGTTGGTGAAAACGCATAACTAATGGTAGTGTCTATGTTTAAAACTAGTGTTTTGTAGCTGAGAATTTGCTCTATCAAATAGTGTTCTTGAGCTCTTTGTATCTGTTGTAGTTTCCATGGAAATAAATAGGAGGCATTACTTGTGGAGCAACCTATGTATATTTCCATTACTAGAGTTCAAGCTTTCTGGTATTTGTTCTCTGAGACTATTACTTTCATATTTTGATACTGAAACTAATTACAAATAAATGCAATTGTTTATAACAAGCCTTTAAGTGTAGAAGAATCAATTCAGGCATTTTTCCTGCAACAAAATCACTAAAGCCCAGGAAACTTGTGCCGAAGCACACGTGAACTTTGTAGTCCAATAGCCAGCAGTTTCTGAACTACACACAGTGAAATATTATTTGCCAAGAACTCAGTTAACTCACATGGCCCCTCTACCCTAGGAAAAATGATATTTAAAACTGAGTCATCTGATCAAGTGGTTGGCAACAATGTCTATGGCAGGGGGGCAGATGATCTTTAAGGTCCCTTCTAACCTAAGCCATTCTACAATTCAGTCATTCAATGACATACTTACAGACCTAAGAAGGTGACAGTAGTAATTCTTTCCTTGCGAGTCTCCTGTTCTCTACTTGAAGCCAACCATCATAACATCTATACAGAATGGAAAGGGCTTTCATAAACATTCTTAGCAGACATTTAACATTGCAATTGTTTTATTACTAATTTATTTATTAATAAATGATAGTGAGGATGCAGCTACTCTGTTTAAGAGAATAAGAGAGTTTAACAGAAAGGATGGCATACAACCCTTTGACTCTTCCAGAGTCATTTGTGAATTACTAGTACAGATCTAGCTCTAAAATTTGGATTTAACTTTTAGTTACTCGACATTGGTACCTTTAGAATGCCCTCATCTTTCAATTTCAGTTTTATGTAACTTCCTAGATCAACAAACAAACAAACAAACAAAAAAGAACAACAACATCAAATAATAATACAACATACTATTCACATGAAACTGACTCATGTGCACAGTTCTACTCTTTGAATCCTAGTAAAACTGCTTGCACTACTGGATTTTAGTCTTTTATGTGGACCTGGATGTGGGATGAATTGGATATTGTGCCAGAGTACTTCCTATTTACTTTAATTACAGTTCGACAGTGATAATGCTAAGGAACCCCATATTTCCTTCTGAGTATTAGGTGGGAGTGTCTTATATGTCCCAGAAACCAGATCAGCTCTTCTCTAGTAAAGCTATGCTTACCTCTGTTCTTTGTTTTCCCCATGCAATTATCTCAATTTTTTAATTATTTCAGACATTCTCCTTTGTAATCTGCTGCACTACTCCCAGGTTTTGTTGAATTTCCTCTACTTACTGTCTTACCATCTTCCTTTCTTCTCTTACACAATCTCAGTCTTTCTTCTCTGGCTCTTCTTCCCCTTTGGTTCTGATTACTATGCTCAAAATAGCTGACCAACTACTCCATACTTATCTTTAGTTCTTAATATGTCTCCTCTTCCTCTGTCCCTTTAACATTTAAATTTATTGATAATTTCAGCCCTTTTGACACATCTATCCCTAGTGTTTCTCCCAGACTCAATACTCTTGGATGACCAGAATCAGCCCTTGCTTCTTTGAGGAGCCTGTCTCTACATACATCTTTCCTCTCCTTGTTTGGCTTTTGCTTCCACTGCTTTTAAATCAAGTCTTCCTCCATCTTCCCTAGACACCAGCAGAGGTATAGGAAAACATCTCACTGAGAGCATAGATTCTTATGGGTGAAAGGACATCAGCTCTCATCTCCACTTCCAGACCCAAACCTACTGCAGGGAAAATTGTGCTTCATCTCTGTGAGCAGAACTCACAAGACTTGCTGAAACATTTCTCTCATGTATGCTGAACTGTGATCTTAAGGGTTCAAAGAAAGTTCAGAGAGATTTTCACAGGGTATAAAATGCATACTTGCTTTGGTGCATATTGTCATTCATTTGCTGACATTTTTTTTGTGCTAAGAATTCCCCTGCCTTACATCTAGAATAGTAAACCTGCCAGGGTTGAGGCATGCACTGTGGATATTGGCAGGTTCAGCTGACAGCAAAGCCTCTTGGAATGGCTTAGCCTTTGCCACCTGGCTCCCTGCCAGGCGTGATCAGGGCCACTTTTTGACCACTTTATGGGGACAGTAGAGATAAGGGCTCCCAAAAGAGCACTGTGTTTTTCTGGGGATGAAAATTAGTTGCACAGATGCAAGCTGTGTCATGCCATTTGCCTTCAAAGCTGAGGATTAGCCTTTGCTAGCACATATGTGGTTTATTCCAAACAAAGAAAGATGAAATTCAGTTATGGACAAGTGAATATTGTCCTTATTGTCCACTCCAGAAATTATTTCTCCCTCACTGGTTTGTGTTAACAAGAGCTTGTGATAACATTTAAGTGGTCTTAATTAAATACATTGAATTGAATAGTAAGAAGTTCCAAAACAGTAAGCAGCATTATTCTCCTATACAGAATAAATTCAATGGACATCTCACTAACTTTCTTCTGAGGAGATTACCAAGATTATGAAAACCCAGAGTGGTGAACAAGAATGCCATCTGTTACACAGTTATAAATCTACTCCTCAGAAAAAAGTTCCAGACTCTGTAAAAGGGAATAATCAATCATCTGAAATTGGAAAAGTTTTATCACCTTGTGACAGTTCAGAGGAAGTGAACTGTTGTGTGTGACGTGGTAGTTTCATCAGGCTGTGCAGCCTGGCAAACAATTTGACATTTCAGATGTTTCACGACATTCAAATTCTTACTCTCCATACCATATTTTCACACCACAGTTTGCTGCACCTGCAAAAGCACTACATTCAGAGCTGGAAGAATGCACCAGACACAAAAATAAGGAAATGCGAGTCTGCCATTCGTTCCCAGACAGCTCTATGGAACTATTTCTGTATTCTCACTTATCTATTAAAATCTCTGCTGTCCTCCAGAGAAAAATGTCTTGCAGTTGTATTTATAGTATCATTAGTAAGTCTTGAAACCTACAGCAACTACAGAAAATACTTATTTTTAAGAAATTATATTTGTTCTTTAAGCAAGACCATGTGACTTTGAGTGATAATGGAATGAGCCCATAGTAACTCTAGAAGTTTAAACTTACTCTTAACCTGAGTGACTAATTAGAATTCTGTCTACTTTAGAGTGGCTTGCATGTCTTTGGGTATTGCTGACATTAAGGAGCTTATTTGCACATCTGACAAAATGGATGTAAAGTTAAACTTTACAGACAAGATCTGTAGTTTTTTATTCTCAGTAGCAGTGAAGATAAGTTTTTCATGTACAATACGATATTATTTGTTAAGGACAAAGGCTATTATATGAAAACAAGAATTGTTTTTAGGCTTTCTATTTTCCTTTAATGGAAACACCACCAGGAATCTCAAAGCACTGGTGGGCAGGAGTACTTTTACATCTTTTTCCTAGTCACGTGTTATCCTTTTTTCTGGTTAGCTATACACTGGAGTAAAGTGGGACAGATGCACCAGAATCACAAAGTGAACTCGGTGCCTGGGGTTCAGGGCTGCGGGAGGAATTGGGAGATCTTGGCTAAGGGTTCTGAATATCCTGAAAGGCTGGAAGTTCTTTACAAACATGAAGAAAATGAAAGCAGTCCCTCTGCTGGAGACAAATTATTAATGAATGTCTGCTGTCATCCTCTCATGTGGATCTCTACCAAACAAGAAAACTTCTAGAAACTTTAAAAAAATTCTTAAAAAAAATCATTTGCATGTTTTTAATTTCTAGGTGTGTGATCCTTTCTGTGACACAACGGTAATCACCATCAAGGCCAAAATGAGTCTTGCAGAAATTCTGTTCTCGTTATAATTTATGCTTTACAAGGAGCAGAGCTTTCAGGAACAGTCCTTTAACATTATCTTTAACGTTCTCAGGAAAAGTATTTCTTGTCCTCTGTGCTGGAAGAGGCACTGTCTGTGACAGCATAAAGAAGCAGCTCTATTTAAATACATAAAAGGATATGAATTGGCATAACCTTTTCTCTTTTTCCCGTGCTTGCTTCTACTTTTCTTAAAATACTAACTACTTCTAGGAAGAATGCTGCTGTCTCTTTACAGACATACTCCCAGTTCATACAGTAAACTTAAGTACAATGACAAAACATATACAAACACAGACAACTCCATTCTCAAGTGCAGTCCATTGTTGGCTGAGAACCTTGAAAAGTTGTGCATTAGCCCTGTTAAATGATTGCACACATTACATAGAGATATAATGCTCTTCTGTGAACCTTTTTTGAATAGTGAGGTGAAAATATATTGAAAAAAAAACCAACAACAATGGGACTAGAGGCTAGAGATGAAAGTGAGCCCTCATGTCTCCCCTTCCTAATTTAAGTGATTCATCACAGACAGGATTTCAAAAATCTGAAAGAATTATTTGGTGTTCAATCTAGAAAGTCTTAATTGTGCCTTTTTTGAAAAGACACATGTAACTAAACTGCAGATTTGAAATTCACTTCCATTTTCTGCAGTGAGGTAAGCAAGATGCATTCATATTTATACATATTTTAAATGTCTCCCTTTTCTGATGAATTTTTTGCATCAGACAACAAACTGTTGTGCTGCTTCTGCACTGCAGTCCTCAACATAACAGTGTTACTACGCATTTTTATTTACACAGGAGAAAACAGATTCATTTAAATGTGTATTAGACACATAAGGAAATCATCAAAACACATGTATAGCAGAAGCCTTTTTAGGTGATGTTAACTTCAAATGTTTAGGCAGCAACTGCCTCCATGTTTCTTCAGCAGCTGTGACAAAGCAGTAATGCAAAGACACAGGAGATGAAGAACACAGCAAGATGTAAAAATACTTTTCACCAATATGCTACTTATTGGATTAAACTAACAGGAAAGATGCAAAGGTTACAAAACACATACCTTATCTTTCCATTAACTGTACAAATAAATGAGGTAATAAATAAATAAACAAAAGCTAGAATTGCATGTAAAGTACATACACATTCCAAAACATACTGAGAAATAAGTTCTCTCATTCAACATTTATG
This sequence comes from Pavo muticus, assembly GCA_016647715.1. Taxonomy (NCBI): domain Eukaryota; kingdom Metazoa; phylum Chordata; class Aves; order Galliformes; family Phasianidae; genus Pavo; species Pavo muticus. The sequence continues at coordinate 3,295,563 of JACDJE010000056.1, read as the reverse complement.
CACTTTTTATATCTCAAAGTTGATTTTTTAATATAAAATATATTAACAGAAATGGAAATAAGCAACTAAAGCCTAAGTTTACATTAAATTTGATTTACATCACTAGATCAAATACTGCAATGTGAACAGTATGATTTGTATTTTGCATACTTCTGCATTTTAAAGATCCTACTTTGAGAAAATGGAAACAATTTCTGTTAGGGTCAAAGAACAAGCACATTACAATCTCCAGGAAGCACGTCCCTGGTTTCTAAAGTCATTTTTTGGACTAACCAGGGAAAAAGCATCCACAGAACCATGGATCCACATGTATAATTTGTTATTTTAATCTCAGATTAGACAGATTATTTGCTGATCAGTTACTGAGAATATTGCCTAACATGCCCATCAGTTTCTGTAGTCTGAGATTTCACCAGATAGCCAACCCAGAAGATAAGGAAACTTGGAATATTTTATCAGGAAGCTCTAATAACTGGTATCTGCTACCTACGCATATGTTACAGTTTTATTTACAGTTTGGACCGTGAACAATGAGCAACTGATGAGTTCCAGAGCTTTCGCATCCATTTGACAATTTATGAAAAAAGAATTAGACATGTAAGGGCTATTACCTAAACTAGTCCTTGTAGATTTAAAGAAAACTACAGGTCATTCTGAAGTACGGGTCCTGATACGCTGTTAGGAAAGATTCTTTGTTGTTTGTGTGCGTGCTCAGATTGCTTACTACCTGCGTTACAGGTTGAACTAGACTTGTCAAGAGAGGAACTTACTTCCCAGTATGGTGAATTCTCATGTAAATATTTCTCCAGGAAAAGAAAAAGCTGCAAATTAAGACTTTTCTAAGTTCACGTTCAGGAAAAGTCCGTGCAACTTTCTAAGTGCAATTTTATTATGTTGTAGATTTCAAAGCCAGTAGGAAACCCTTTAGAAATTTTGTACATTAGATGCTAATAAAAATCATTCATTGCTCCTATATTGAACTAAAAACTGTCTGACCAGAAATGTCCTTCCAATGTCCTTCAGCTGTCAGTTAAGGAATCAAAATCTACATTTAGGCACCCAAATCGCAGAGAGCAGTTCAAGCCACCTTCAGACCTGGAGTAGGTGGACATGCAGAAACTAAATTAGAAAACAGAATCATTAAGGTTGGAAAAGATCACTAAGATCATCTAGTCCAACCATCAACCCATCACCACCATGCCCACTTCTACATGTCCCCCAGTGCCACTTCTACATGTTTCCTGAACACCTCCAGGGACAGTGACTCCACCACCTCCCTGGGCAGCCTGTGCCAGTGCCTCACCACTCTTTTGGAGAAGAAATTTTTCCAAATATCCAACCTAAACCTCCCCTGGTGCAACTTGAGGCCATTCCCTCTTGTTCTGTCACTGTAACCTGGGAGCAGAGGCAGATCCCCACCTCGCCACTACTTCCTTTCAGGCAGTTGTAGAGTGCAATAAGGTCTCCTCTGAACCTCCTCTTTTCCAGACTGAACAATCCCAGTTCCCTCAGTCGCTCCCCATAAGACTTGTGCTCCAGACCTTTCAAAGCTCTGTTGCCCTTCTCTGAACACAATTTAGCATCATGAACTTCACCTTGTAAAATGGCTGCTCTGAAAGTACATATTACTTGAATCAAAAAGAGAAAGCTGAATAAAATTCCCCAGAGAATTCAAATCATCTCCCAGTGTTCATATCTATTTCAAGATGGGAAAACTGTCTTGTAAATGTTCTCATTGCTTTTCAGTTGTGAAATATCAAAATATGAAATCAGACATATAAAAGAGATAAGGTCTCTACAATATATTTTAAGTACAGTATATTAAATACTGAGAAGAATCCTAGTGATAAAAGGAAAAAGTGAAGTAAGCAAACTTGAGAGACACAGATGGAAAAAAGGGAGATAGATGGTAAAATAGGGTGATAAACTGCCAAGGGAATGCTGAATAAAGTGACAAAAATATCGACAAGGTATTGAAAGATGGAATCTTCTGATAAAGCAAAGGAGGAGAAAAGAATTTAGCTTTCTGCAGCCTTTGCTTTTCTTCTTTTATGATCTAGCCATTTATATGCTTCACTTACTCAAGAAATCAAAAATCATAGTTTATTTCTAGGTATTTCCAATTTTGAATTTTATCCTGAGTTAGAGTCATATTTTAGTCGGTATCTGAGCATATCTGATACAGAAAGACAGTCATTTTAATGTTACTAATATAGCTAGCACTTTAGATGTTTTCGCTATGGCTAAGGGAAAATGACCTTATCTTCCACAAACATGGCTAAGATCAGTTAACAAAGCAAATCAGCAGCTATAATTCACAGCACTATCAGTTCTATAAATGTTTAACTAGACACAAAATTAATAAAAAATATGAAAATAAATGCTAAAAAATTAAATGTGTATGTGATTCTTATAGCCAACCATCAAGTTATACATGCATATATTCACATAAGCAAATGTTTATGTTAGTGAGAATCATTTGTTTTACAGCTAATGCCAGTAACATCCAACAGTTAACACATATCACACTCCACTTAAAAAATGTTGAAGTTTATATTCCTCTTCACATTCTTATACAGAAGTACTTTACCCATCACAGAAATCTAAGCAACTATGGCATGAAATGCAGCAGCTGTTTAACAGCTTTTGGCAGGTATACAGAGAGGTTTAATGAGAAGACTGCCCCAGGTAGCCAAAGTTACAGATGAACTACATAGTGAGAATATTCTTACCCAAGCTGAAAATGTGACCAAGATATTGAATTAACTTGTTATTGAAACTGTCATGATACTTTTATCTTGGCTTAATAAAGGAAAATGTGTAATCACACCATGTCACTGTCCAAATTGCCTGTCTCCCATTACTTTCCATCCTTCTTACAATAGTTTTTGAGCTTCTTAGTCAATTCCAACTGTTCTATGGACACACAGAGGTCTCAGAAATCATATAATCCTATAAACTTTCTGAAAACAAGATGGAAGACAGATGAAAGCCCCGTAATGTCTCCACTGAGAAACTGCAATTGTCAAGATTATCACCTCTCATTAGATACTAGAAGACCTGAATGAGAGAAAAACTTTGTAAATGTCTCTGTTAAGGAAAAACCTCAATCACCTCATTTAACATCTAAGAGAATCAACTTTGAGAAATAAATTCATTTGAAAGCCAGATGAATTTAATTCCAAGTCATGAAAACAATTACAAGCTGTAAGATGTCAGGACCTGAGATTTGTATCTCATGCAAAAGGCATTACTTTTCACGGGAAGAAATAAATCTCACAAAACTATTCAAAGAAGAGGGCATTTGTATGCTCAGATAATTTTCCTGTGCTGTTTGATGGAGGCTTGGGTTTGTATGATACAATATATCCAGTTTTTCCTTTCAATTGTTCTTTCAAAACTATTTACCCATACTTAAGTACATTTCTCCTGGAGGCTCCTGGATACTAAGAACAGTCTGTTACAAATTGCATACCTGTGTAATTACAAATCTATTACAGAGTGGATGAATATTTTATTTTTAAATTATTATTGGAGACTTATAATTACAACTAAAAGCTAATATGCAACCTGCTTTCACCAGTGAGTTTTCAAGCAGGAAAAAACTTGCATGTCATTTAGCAAAGCCATAGAAGATTAGAGAAGAGATTTTAAATGGCTCCTTTTAATACTAGGCTTAATATAGACTGTTTTATTTTTAATTTAACTCCATGCAGTGATTCTTACACTTGGAGAAATTTTAGGGTCATCTGTTTTTTTCATTATGTAATGGCAAGAAGGTCTGCACTTCATATGTGAATATCACATTTGTTTAGAAGATAAACAGACTTTCAGCCTAGGCAAGGTAGAATCAATTCTAAATATGCCTTGCAAACAAAGTTACCAAAATCTTAACCGACTGCAAACTTTCAGGACTCTATGGCACACAGTGACGATAGTTCCCTCATTTGGATGTAGCTATGCAGGCCAGATTTCACCTTACCAAGCACAGATAACAGCTAGATCCCCTATGCAGACAGTAGAGAGAGGCAGACTCTGCCAGGACGTGATTCATCACCTCCTCAAGAATGTATTTAAGTTAGAATGGTAAAACCACTTGTATCTCTATAAACGTAGCCTAGGTGACTGGTGTTGATGCAGTCAAATCACATTCACATTCCTGTTGTAAGAACTTATGTGCTCATTCTGACTCATGATTAAATTTTCAGTGCTAGCACCTGGCAGAGACATCAAGTGTCTTCCACTAAATCATTTGATAATGAGTCAGTAACACACTGATATCAAATTGGTCATTTTCTTGCAGGCAGTGAAATTATCCAAGAGAAAATATAGTTGAATCCAAGGAGACCACACATTGTAAAAGGAGTTCTGTGTGCATGCAGTTGTGCTCTCCTTATTTGTTCAAGTTAGCTAGATTCAAATTCCAGTCAGTTGAAGCTTATTTTGGTAATAGTTCCTCAGATGGAAGGTTAGTATCAGGCTGTCAAATCAAAAAGCAGAAGCAAAGAATCCATTCTTCACTTAATTGAACTTTCAGTATGTGATAGATAACTGAGAGAAACTTAGAGCTACAAGCATCAGAGATTTACTATTGAAAACCAGAGAATTATGTAATACTGTAATATATTTGTATGCTATACAAGATTTAAAAAGCACTAAAAGTTAGCTTCTTAATATCACACAAGTGCAATTTCATACCATGCAACTTCATATTGCATTTAGCTGCTAAAACAAACATATTTAAATTACCAGAATCTAAACTATAACTGTGTATAAAAATTAGCACTTAAATTTAGGTCCGAAAACAAATGGTATGAGTAGCAACATGATTCTTAAATGAGGACAGAAAAAGCCTGGAATGCTGCACAAAAGAAAATTAGATGGGAGGGAAGTTCAATATAACCATATGTTAAGGAAAGATCAAATAAAAAACAGCTTGATCTTAACTTGCAAACATTTTAATGCTTATAAAAAAAATCAGAAAATAAGTTTCTTACCTTAGAGATCTGAAACAATGTGAACTTCTGAATAAACTACAATCAGACTCTTCCCCAGAGGGATCTGACTAACTTTTCCACTACTTTCAAATCTGGGAGTGGAAGATATTTTAGGCCTGGCCAAATATCACTGGAAGAAAATTTGCTCACATGTTTGGCTGTGTTTGGCATTCCACTCTGTTGCTCTGGCGTACAGACGTGGCTAATTTTAATCTGTGACATAAGCGGCCAATTCTATTGCTAAAATGGTTGTGTGCTGACTCCAGATATGAACTGCCCCACTGTAAGATATAACCAATGCATAGTGCATACTAAAATGGCACAACCTGTTATAACTCAGATCACAAATCCCAGCTGCTTTATTAAAATCTGAGAATATGAAGCACTTCACAGAATTCAGGCATAAATACTATTAACATAGATAGCTGTTAAGAGCAAAATTATTAACAGAAAAAAACTTCTGTTTTCTGCATCCTTGCGTAATATCCAACAAAACTTAGTCTTTTTTTTTTTTAAATAAACAATTTTAATACTAATATTATTCTAAGTATAATCTCCAGTGGTTGGTACATAAGGCCTCTTTTAAAAAGAAAATACTTATGTTAAAGTTATATTATACAATTATAACAGGACATACGACATTTACGTAATAATTACATTAAGGATTATTAGCCTTCACTAAAAGTTAATCTGTTCTTGGTATTATGAAAGATGCACATAGCTAACAAGAGCCTCAAAACAAAAAGTTGCATGCACTACATATTTTACAACGTTCTCTTAGAAATTATGAGCCATCTTTCTTCAATGTCATTTAAGCTTTGAGTTTTCAGAAGCAGAAAACAAGAATTCCAGGCCTGCACTGTTTACATTAGACTGACTATACAGTGACCTACAGACTTTCTGTTTAACCTATGATACTGTAGAATCTGTGCTGTAAATGTATGCAATTTAAAAAGTATTAAAGCGTGCATTTGTAAGATTTACACAATAGAAATCCAGTAAACGTGCTATGCAATTGTCATCCATTTGTCTGGACATCTTTATTTCTCAAAGCAGTGTTTCCTTTTCTCTAGCTATACGCTCACAGTGTTATCATGCTTTAGAAGATGAAGTTCCTATCAGACGTTCAACAGCTGCAGATCATAAATTTAGGGCTGGCCACAGGCTTATAAGATACTTTTTTGCTTTTATGAACTCTGAGTCCATTAATTCTTTATGAGACTGTTTACATTACACAAATCGAGTCGTTCTTTTCTGTACAAAAGAATTAATTCACTGGTATCTGACATAAAGGACAAACATTTTTCATAATGAAAGATTTATAAATATCTTTAGAACAGCTTTTATGTTTAACCTTATGGATTTATTAAAGATACAGGGATAAAAGCATTTGTATATTTTGTTAACACAAACACTTTCTTTAATTGAAATTCCACTTAAGTATTAGAAGAAGAAACCTATAAATGTCAGCTACTTATGACAGGTTCAAGAAAGGCATTACTTAGGTGACTGAGTGCTTATGTGCAGCAATTTTCTGCAAAATTCTTTGTGCATTCCCAGAGATAAGCTAAGGACCCCATGAAACTGGATGGAGGACCAAAACAAAAGTGATATTTTAACTGCACTTTAGTATGTTTGCTTTTGGCATAGATGTTATTTGATTTCTCAGTTTATATAAAAGAAGCCTAACGTAGTGCTCAGCCACAGAAAGAGATTAGATTATATCACACAGTAGCTCTCTTTATGGACAGAACTTTTGTGTTACTTTCCACGTCTATTACTGCTCTTAGTATACCTGCAAAGTAAAAACACATAAAATTAAAAGAACAAAAAAATACCTCAGTTAGTATCTTCTGAAGTTCTCATGAAGTAGGACTGGAGCAAGAGCAACTGTCAGTGAGCTCTGTATCATCTGAAGGCGGCTGTCTTCCTATTTAAATGTGAAGAATGGAAAGAGAAAGGAAAAATTTTCAGGAATATGTAAGGAATGAACAAAATAAATTCCTGAATTGCCCTCCTGAGTACTTTAATCAACAATACTGTAAAAGAGATGGGCCAAAACACAGTGAGATTGAAATTATAGTAAACACAAAAATGAAACACTGGACACCCAAGCCCTGTTTGGACTACTCATGTACGTCAGCACTGTTTACAATGAACGGAATAAAAATTTTGGTCCAAAATGTATACGAAAAATAATAAGACGACTTCTGTTGCAATATTAAAGTTCCATTTACTATTAGAATTCGTTAGCATAATAAGCAATTACTTCAGTCATGGGGTCTCATTGCATCTGTATGAAAACTAGGCCTTCCTCTCACTCAAGTGATTATTGTCCCAGACCAAGAATCCTAATGTCCTGTCTCTCACCAGCAGCTGCCAACCTCCTTTTCATTTGGATTTTGATAATCAGTGACTGACAACGTAGTTCTGGAGAGGTTAGGTTAGTTAACATTCTGGAAATGTTTAGCTAGTTAAACCAAACATACTCCACATTGTCAGAACCTCCTCTTACCAGTACTTGCCTAACCAGAGGAAGAAATGGATACAGGATTCAGAGGCTGGGTTCCATGCTCTAAGAAATTATAAACACCTATGTATTCTCTTTTATAACAAAAATAGAATTATTTATTAATTTCAAGAAGTACTTGAAAATGCATGCCATGAAAAAATCAATGGGAAAAGATACATAAATTGTGGTTTGAATATTCTGCCATCGAAATACACCACTTTTTTCATACAAATAGTTTACAAGTAGTTATGTGTATACCTACAAGTTTTCAGTATCTCCTCAAAGCACAAGATAACAAAATGGTGGAGAAGACAGTGACTATCAGCTTAACCAATTCATCCAATAAAAAGACAAACTAAATGGAAATTAACGCAGCCATAAAAGCCCTTTGGTCCTACCTGTATCAACTTCTCTAACTTATTCAAATATTTTCCAGGTCTCTGACATGTTTAAGGAACACAATAGGAATTTAGAGCAGAAGAACAGTCTAGTCTCTATGGAAAATAGAGTTTATTTCAGAAATAAGTACCAAACAATAATTTTACAGTTACTCATTATAAGAAAATTAGCTTCACTTTAATCCTCTAGACGAGATTTTCTCTGACTACTTGTCTCAAGGAGGTGCCTGTCCATAAGGTTTTATATACTGTAGTCAGAAAACAGATCATCTGTGTAGTCAGAAAAGTTTCTGGCTACTACTGCCCTTACTCCATTTACAGTACCTTTCTCCTTGTGGCCTAAATTTCGCCAATGTCATTAACACTCCCTCCTCACAAGAAAACAAGATATTCCAGCCCTCTCGTATTCGCAAAATTGCATTGCAACAGATATCCCTCTTCATAATTATAATGAAGTAAACTGAGAATAGAAGCCCTCTACTGCTGAACAACTGTGATTATATGACAAACAAAAAAACCCACCCCAAAGCCACACACAAATATTTATCTGTTACAATCACTGAATGCAAAATACAACTAAATCCTCAATCAATTAAATTGGGGGATAAATGTATTAACAAACTGTCAGAAGAAATAAAATATAATTAGTCACTAGCCACCTCTGGACTTCTAAGAATGGAGGGGACCATCTCCCATGAGTAGGGCTAGGGTGAATATCTCATAAAGGGATGTCATCTTCTAAACCTGAACAAAACACTGAGCCAAAAGGAACTTAATCTTTCCTATATAAATAGAAATATTTGAAAGATACTGTGGCATATCTTCAAGCTATAAAATTCAACTGTTTGAAATAGTTACTTACACAAAGTAAGAAATATTACAGTAGCAACATTTTGGAATATAAGCACAATATAACTTAGTGGAGAAAGTAATAGGAACACAAATACATAAGACTTTAAGGCATATATGTTGAGACTGTTTCATTATGCCAGTACCTATAAAGAGGTTCAAAACAGCTTTGAAACTCAGAATAGCTATATTTCACTACAGTATGAACAAGAATACTTAGCTCCTAAAACAGAAAAATATCAAAAAGAGTATGCAAGACAAGATAAACATAAAAGGACTTATTTCTAAGTATCCAACTGCCCAGCGTGTCGGAGCACAGCAGGTCACTGTGTCTGGTTTCTGTGAAATGTTTTCATACATGAACACAAACAGCTGGCTGTGGGGCTGTTCCCAAACATCCTATCAGTATTTCAATTTCTGCTTCAGCTGTTATCTTCCAACTCATTGCTACTACACTCCTCGCTCAAGCAGATTCAAACTGACAGAGGGTTAGTTTCGTTGTTTGGTGGTGGTTTTGTTGGATTTTTTGTTTGTTTGTTTTGTGAAGTCGTATCTTCTAATTGGATTGCATCTTCACATGTTTTTATTAAATAGCTCTTTTACTTCTGTGAATTTAACTCTGCATGAGCCTTTAAAAAGACTAAATTTTGAGGCAACAAGTTAAGAGCTGCCCATACATGTAGTACTCATTGCAGGGTGAGCCTGACAGGTAAACTGGAATAGATCTAAGATAAGACAATGAAGTTTTTTTTTTAAGAGCAAATAATTAAGCTCACCATTGTAGACTCTTTTAAAGGTGCAAGCTAGGGAGGGCAAGACTAATTTGCCCTCTGAAGTTTATGTGTCGACTAGAAGACACGATGGAAGGATGTTGCTGTAGTAGTACCCTAAAGACAGAAGATGCTGCTTAACTAAATACTGCAGAGAAAAAAAGAAAAAACACTTAACCTTAAATGTCTAAGCAGATTTGGAAAGATTTTGTCCTATTACAAAGTTCAGATAATGCTTCTATTGTATCAAGTATGAAATATAACTACTGTTGTCTTGTGGAAGTTAACTGCTAGCTTTTTCTCAGGAAGAAAACAAAAAATGCATACTTGAATTTCAGTAGAATTCTTCACTATTCTGTACAGGACAGTGGAATAAAGCCTTTTTTAATGAGTTCATTCTTCTGTGCATTATGATTTTTATTTCAGTGTGTGATGCGCTGAGCACCCACTCACAGCTCCATCAGCAAGCAGATCGTGGCAGTCAAACATAGAGCTGTCATCTGACAATATAAAACAGAAAACTTTGCTTGCATCTCGAGGGTTGGTATTAGGATGAGTTCTATTTAACTTCTCTGCTGGTGACATGGACAGTGGGATTGCAAATCCTCTGCAAGTTTGCCAACAACACCAAGATGTGTGCTGCGACTGACACACTGGAGGGAAGGGATGCCTTTAGGAAGGACCTAGACAGGCTGGGAAGGTGGGTTTGTGTGAACCTTTTGCAGTTCAACAAGGTCATGTGCAACGTCCTATACCTGCATCAGTGAAATCCTAAGCATGAGTGTGTAATGAGTGGATAGGGAGCAGACCTGGGAAGGACTTCGAGGTGTCAGTTGATAAGAAACTCAACATTACCTAGCAATGTGTGCTTACAGCCTGGAAAGTCAATTGTATCCGGAGCTGCATCAAAAAAAGCAAGATGATGGAGGTGATTGTCCCCTCCCCTCGTGAGGACTCACCTGGTGCACTGTGTTCAGGTCTGGGGCCACAGCACAAGAAGGACATGGAACTGTTGAAGTGGTTCCAGAGGCAGCCACAAGGTAATCAGAGAGCTGGAGCACCTCTCCTGTTAAGAAAGGCTGAGGAAGTTGGGCTTGTTCAATCTGGAGAAGGCTCCGTGGAGAACTCATTGTGGCCTTCCAGTACTTAAAGAGAGCCTGCAGGAAAGCTGGAGATTGATTTTTTTATCCAGGAATGCAGTTTTAGGACAAGTGATAATGGTTTTAAACTAAAAGAGGAGAAATGTAGATTAAATATTAGGGGGAAATTCTTTACTCAGAGAGTGGTGAGGCACTGGAACAGGCTGCCCAGAGAAGCTGTGGGTGCCCCATCCCCAGAAGTGTTTGAGGCCAGGCTGGATGGGGACCTGGGCAATCTCATCTAGTGCCTGATTTGGTGGTTGGCAACTCTGCACAAGGCAGGGTGGTTGCAACTGGATGGACTTTAATTTCCCTTCCAACTCAAACCATTCTATGGTTCTATAATTAACTCCATGGTGAAACAGGTTTAACAGGCCTTGGAACGTGTGCATCTGTAGCTATATTGCAAAGAACTGTACTGTAAGTGATCACATCTTGTGCTGAACTACAGTTCAGAATCCCAGAATGATGCACTTACTCCAGACCCTCTGGATCAAGATGATTGTCATTATCAGGCAGATAATGGAAGCTCATCATTCAGCTGAGAAATTTTTACCCCTACTGAGGTTCTAGGAAGACAAAAAGAAGACCAATAGAAAAGAGGAAAGAGAAAGGAGAAATAATGTTTGTCATCAACTACCATAATAAGTGCAATTTGTGCTCTCACCTTCTGTGGAAGAAATGCAAACAGCCCTAAAGGAGTAAGAATAGAACAGTACAGCAAACCAGCAAACCATTTTTTAAGAATCTGTTTTGAAGACCTGAACTTGTATAAAAGTAGAGCCTCAGTGCCAAAGATCAAGACACAGCCCTTGAACCATCAGAACTTTTTTGAGCTACCATTCACTACAAGACAGTAAAATAACAATTATTGATGTCAACAGTGTACCTCAACAATCTGTTGGCTCTACTGAGATTCTAGCTTTCCCAAAATGCAAGCAGAAAAATAAGGCACATGAGAAATGTATTTAATTAGGAACTTGCCATCTGGCATAAGCAAGCAAATTATAAGTGTAGCCTTTTTAATACAGAAGAAGTTATAATCAGCTGGGGAATAGACCATAAGCTATTCCTTGTATGATTGAAATGCATAAGTTAGGTATGAGGATACTCTAATTATCAAGTATTTTGAAGCATTATTCATGAGGCCAAGCTGTGAGTAATCACAGCATGTGGAGTAGCCATGGTAAAACTGCTGACTTGAAATTGATAGATATAAATCAGTAATTTTAGCAGCCTTTGAGAATTTGACACTCTATTAAGTAAAGTTAGAATATACTTGGAAAATAAATAGCTAAATGAGTTTGAACAAGAAGCAAAAGCATGTATAACATTTTTTTGAAGTGCTATTTGTAGCAACGTTTACTATAATTACACATCCCATTCTGACAGATTATTGTGAAAAAATATATAAATAAATAAAAACAAAGTACAGAATGGGCAACAAAATGCAGTAGGCTCCACTCAGCTGCCGTCATTGTACGGAACAAGAGATAACTTGCTTAATTTTAGTAATAAACAACATCAGCATATGATCAAGTTTCTTCTTGGTGAACTTGTGATTTGTAATAGTTTCAAAATTACTGGTCAAAGAAACAGAAGTTATGGTTAAAAGTCCTTTTCCCTATTATCAGTCAAAACACTTTGCTTTACATCGTTACTCCTCACGCACTGCATCAGCTAAAGTGAGAATAGCTGTGTCTCAGTTCATCTGATCAATACATTTACTGCCTGGATAACTCTAGTCCCTACAAAGGCTGCTTCATTTTCAGCTGAGCTAAGACCCAGCCATCATCTGTTTGAAACTGTTGCAGTACCAAACATAAAGCCAAGTCACATACCAGCCCCTTTACCAGGAAACAAATTCCAGAGACTCACCAACCCTTTCCTAAGATAAAGATGTCTCACAGCCTCTGACCTACTGTTCCTTTTTTTTTTTTTTTTAATCCTTCAAAGCAGATAAGCACCAGAATCAGTATAAAAGTGAACTGTCCCAAACAGAATGGACCACAGTAAAATTACCTGCAATATCCAATTTATCCATGACTTACAGCCCTCTGTACTGTTTCTAGCATCTCCTAAGGAAGTATCTTTGATGGAAGTATCTTTGATCTTTGATGTAGGAGATGTATCTTCTCCTTCCACTGTAATTTGTAATATGTATCCCAGGGACCTGATAGAACTGGCTGATGTGGTTGGCAAGCCACTCCATCATACTAAAAAGCCATGGCTGGCAGGTGAAGCCACCAGTGACTGCAAAATGGGAAACATCACTCCCTTTTTTAAGAAAGGGAGAAAAGAAGATTCAGGAAACTGGTGAGCCTCTGTGCCTGCGAAGATCTTGGAGCAGATTCTCCTGGAAGAGATGTTAATGCACATGTGAGATAAGGAGGTGATCTGATACAGCCAGCACAGCTTCACCATGGGTAGATCATATCTGACCAATCTGGTGCCCTTCTACGACAGATTGGCAGCACTAGTGGACAAAGGAACAGCAGCTGATGTCATCTACCTGGGCTTGTGCAAGGCCTATGACATGGTGCCACACTCTATCCTTATCTCCAACTTGGAGAGATATGAAGGGTGGACTATTCAGTGGATAAAGAATTGGCTGGATGGTCACAGCCACAGCGTTGTGCAGAATGGCTCACTGAGAGCAGCCCTGAGGAGAAGGAAAGTGGGTTCTGGTGGGATGAAAAGCTGGACATTGAGCTAGTAGCGTGAGTCTGTGACCTGTGTGGTGATTGTTCCCCCTCTACTCTGCCCTTCTGAGACCTCATCAAGAGTACTGCGTATAGCTCTGGGGACCCCAGGGCAAGAAAGATGTGGAGCTGTTGGAATGGGTCCATAGGAGAGCCATGAGGATGATCAAAAGGCTGAAGCATCTCTCCTATGAAGACAGGTTCAGTGAGCTGAGGTTGTTCAGCTTGGAGAAAGCACTGGGGAGAACTCATTGTGGCGTTCCAGTACTTAAAGTGAGTTTATAAAAAGAAGGAAGACGGATTTTTTACATGGAGTGTAAAAAGATACAGATAGTGATAGCACAAGGGGGAATGGTTTTATACTAAAAGTGGGGAGATTTAGATTAGATGTTCAGGAGAAATTCTTTGCTCAGAGAGTGGTGCAGTTCTTAGGAGTCTGTCTGCTGGTTGCTCTCTTGCTTTTCTTCACATCTCTATCCTGCTTTCACAGACCTCCTCAAAGCTAACCCCTCACAACAATGACCTTTCTCTTATTTTTCTGCAATCAACACCCTGGTATCTTCAAATATTGCTTAGTGCCAAGTGACTCTACAGAGTGCTAATTTAGGTGTACTGAGCCCATATATTTAATCCCCAGTCCATGTTGCCTGAGTTAACATCAAGCAGAACGGTCACAGTTGTCTTTTTGAATCTTATTCCTCTTTGAGTTTTGAGGAAGTGAAAAGAAGGGAAAATGAAAATTAAAAGGAGAGAAATCTGTACCAACTGATTGCAGCCAAGCTGTCAGTCCGTCTTTGCTTCGTGACACAGAGGTCTGTCTCAGCACCTCCTTGTCAGTGATTGCTATGCTCCCTGAATTATCAGTGCACAATCCAGCGTACTTCCTTTGTGAGAAGCTTAGACAGTTTATGGGTGGGAACAGATAGCATTCATCAGCACTTCAATTACCTATCACCTCAAAAGCTTGAATTTTCCTGATATGTCAGTGCTGTGGCAACAGCAACCCTACTTTGGTTCAGTTTTCTTTTACTTTCTTACTTTTATCTCTATACTTTAGTCATACAGACATGGATCAGGACACAATAACCTACATGAAATGCTCTGCACTGAGCACTGTAGGTGGACATTGTAATATGGGCTTTAAAGAAACATACAATCAATTTCGAACTAGCTAGGCTATATCCCCTTTCTTTCCAAAAAAAAAAAAAAAAGAAAAAGAAAGTAATTTTTGACATCTCCTTCTACAGTTCAAACTACTCTGTTAAAAAATAAAAACAAAAAGCAACAACCACCAGGTATGTTCATACATACTATATGTAGATACTTTACGCTCCAGTCCATGTGATGGATGGCATAAATATCATACATCACATGCGCTAAAATATAAACACTTTTAACACACACAGATAATTTGATAATTTTAAAACTGATTAGAAAGCTTTGTTACTCCAAGTTGCTGACAATGATGAATCAGTTTCCCAAGCTACAGACTTGCAGAGACACATACATGAATTGGACTGCACATTTTTTGTACTTCCTAGGCTACACTGAGATCGCTAGCAAACAAGTGTAAGGAAAAAAAATAAATTTTCATGTAACTGTAGTACGTTTAGTTATCTGGTCTTGTTTGGTCTACATGAAGCAAGCCAATTTTTTCAAAAGATACATAATGTATTAGTATAGTTTCATGGGTTTCAACAGTGTTGTTTGTTTGTTTTGTGCTATTATTTCTACTTGCTGTATATTTAAGTACCTTAGGTAGATGTCTTTCTTTACTCATTTGGAACAATGATTTCTATATGGTCTATACATTCTTAATACCTAACTGTGCTCTGAATCTTCCCTTTAAACGTGAGTAGGCATTTTGCTTTTGCTAATTATTTTAAGGCTTAACAAAAAAATATGGAGGAAATGTCAACTTAATTATGCTTAATTAGAGTATGGGTGTATAAATAAAAAAATCAACACAACAAAAATACTTGGGGCTATACAAAATTTTAAATTGCATATGAATAAATAAATTTGTAAAGCAAACACAGATCTATAACCCCACACTTACTAAACAGTAAAATTAACACACTTATATTTCTCTATGAAAAATATGATGGTGACCTAAAAATTATTTTTTCAAATAATTATATTGAAAATTCCACATAAAAACAACTGATTGTTCTGCCTTGATTCAGAGAATAGATCCAGTGGAGGGCAAAGGACCAAATTAGCACGATGAGATAAAAAGTTGCAAGACAAACATATGGCAGTTAACAGCATGTGAATTTCCTTTGAACTGAACTTTAAAAAAAAAACACAAAAAATAACAACAACAACAAAAAAACCCACTTAATACTTATGTTGTGTTACCAAAAGATAACTAAGAATAAAAAACACTACAAGTATTTTTTGTCCTTAGTGAAATCATAATTTTCACGGAGCAATACAGTGAAGCTTCTGTTTCATTTCCTCAGAGAAAATAATCATTTATCACGCTGAGATACATATTTAATGCATTTGGTCAGGAAGAAACACTACTATAACTTGCTATTGCTGCATAGTTCTTCTCTGCAAGAAATTGCAAAGCAGCAAAACTGCAAAGCAGCATGTATAACAATATCACATATTAACAAACCTCATACTTCATTATGGTCCCACACCACATTGTTATCTCTAAAATGGAAAGATGTGCATCTGAAGTATGGACTGTTCAGTGGATAAAGAATTGGTTGGATGGTAGCAGCCAGAGAGCTGTAGACAGCAGCTCTATGTCCAGGTGGAGGCCACTGATGAGTGGTACCCCCCACGGGTCCAACTTGGTACTGGTAATCTTCAGCATCTGTATTGATGATGAAGATAGTGAGACTGGGTGCACACCCTCATCAAGTTTACTGGTGACACCAAACTGAGTGGGGTAGGTGATAAAATAGAAGGAAGGGATGCTATCCAAAGGGATCTGGAAAGGCTTGAAAAGTGGACCCACATGAAGCTACAACAAGGCCAAGTGCAAGGTGTTGCTTTTGGGTCAGGGCAATCCCAGATACAAGTACAGACTGAAAGAAGAACTCATTGAGAGCAGACCTATGGAGAAGGTTTTGGGGGTTGTGGTGGATGAAAAGCATAATGCAAGCCAGCAGTGTGCTTTTGCATCCCATAAGGCCAATGGTATCCTGGGCTGCATCAAAATAAAGTGGCCAGCAGAGAGAGGGAAGGCATTGTCCCCCTCTACTCTGCTGTCGTTAGACCCCATCTGGAGTACTGTGTCCAGGTCTGGGGCCTCCAGCACAAGATGTGGAACTGTTAGAGTGGGTTCAGATGAGGCCATGAGGGTGATCAGAGGGCTGGAGCAACTCTTCTTCAAAGAGAGGCTGAGGGAACTGTGCTTGTTCAGTCTGCAGAAGACTTCAAGGAAGCCCCCTTGTGGCCTTCCACTACTTAAAGTGAGCTTATAAAAAGGAGGGAGGCTGACTTTTTACACAGGCAGATAGTGATAGGACAAGGAGGAATGGTTATAAACTAAAAGAGGGAAGATTCCTCTAACTTAGATGTTAGAGGAAAATTACTTAGAGGGCAGTATGGCACTGGCACAGGCTGCCCAGAGAAGCTGTAGATGCCCCATCCCTGGAGGTATTCAAGATCAGTTTGGCTGGGACCCTGGGCAGTCTGATCTGGTGCCTGATTTAGAGGTTGGCAACCGGCCCATAGCAGGGCATTTGGAACTGGATGATCTTTAAGCTCCCTTCCACTACAAGCCATTCTATGATTCTATGACTCTTGAACTGATTCCATGCAGTTGATTACAGTTGTTGGTTTTACCTGCTCTAGTAAGGATCTATGAAGATCACCCCTGCGCAAATACATGCACTTCCCCAGGTCAGTCTTCCTGAATGTCAATAGTGTAAGTGATCTAGGGAGATGGTTCCCATCATTTTGAGAAACTTGGGGTAAGGTCCATCTCACTTATCACAGGGAGGGATGGCCTGTCTTTGGAGTCAATCTATAGCCTTTCTTTTATTTTATGGGGAGATGTTAGTAGTCTCACCTTTTTGGTTTTTATTCTTTTTTTTTCTTCTTTCTCTTTTCAGTCATCCAAATTAGATGTTTACTTACCTCACTGAAACTAACATTTAATCTTAAGAGAAAACAGACTGAATTTAAGGCAGGATGCTTGCAGTCTTTAGAGAAACATGACTTACACAGAACTGCTAAGATAACTCTTAACACTAATAGCTCTAATAATAAAAATGCAGCGTGTTATTTTCTTAGTGAAATTACCAGAAGTCTATTTCCAACATTTGTGTTAGTCTGTGCTCATAATGAGAAGCAATAACCTTCTGAATAAACTACGTAAAAATCTAAATGTTTGCCTTAATGCACTGAATAATTAATAGTGAAAAGAGAGAGGATATTTATTTTATAAGAAAGAAAACACTGGAAGCTACTGAAAATTTACACTAAAAAACCTCCGAAAGAAAGTTTTACAAGTTAGCATGCTCTGAAACATCTCAAAGCAGTTAAATCTGAAAATTTTCATATGTTACTCAAATCATAGCAAAGCAGAGAATTTGGCCACTGTAGACCCTCACTACAAGAGGGCCCCTCACTACAAGAAAGACATTGAGGCCCTAGAGCGTGTCCAGAGAAGGGCAACAAAACTGGTAAGGGGTCTGGAGCACAAATCTTATGAGGAGCAGCTGAGGGAGCTGGGATTGTTCAGTCTGGAGAAGAGGAGGCTCAGGGGAGACCTCATTGCACTCTAAAATTTCCTGAAGAGAGGTTGTGATGAGGAGGGGTTTGGCCTCTTCTCCCAGGCAATAAATAGGACCCGAGGAAATGGCCGCAAGTTGTACCAGAGGAGGTTTAGGTTAGACATGAGGAAAAACTGTTTCTCTGAGAGAGTGGTCAGGCACTGGAATGGCCTACCCAGGGAGGTGGTGGAGTCGCCATCCCTGGCAGAGTTCAAGAGGCGTCTGGATGAGGAGCTACTAGATATGGTTTAGTAGCTTATGGTAGCAATGGTAATGGGAGGACGGTTGGACTAGATCTTGTAGGTTGTTTCCAACCTTGTGATTCTATGATTCTATGACCATTTGGCAAATTTTTAACATGCTCTTTACAGCACTAATGAAATAAAGATGAAAGCAGAAAAGGATTATATGAGTAAGATAATCACATTATCACACTGGGAGCTCTAACAAAACAGAGAAAGGGCCCAAACAGGGAAAGCTGTGTGTATGCCTGGGAAAAGAAGCTGCAGGCAACCTATGGAGTAGAAGAGGCAACAACAGAAGTCCCAGCCAAGTTTAGGACAAAAATGAAGTCCTGGTGTACCACATCAATTAATCCTCCCATCTGACTTCTCTTGTTGCCTTGAGATCTACTCAGCATAGGGCTAGAAAATCGGTCCCAGTATATGTTACTGATCCACCAATGAAACCATATTATACCATACCATACCCTACATAGCTATGTGACAGCTTTTTTTAATATACAACCAGAAAACAAGCATGTCCTTAAAAATATATTTAAGTTCCTCTAAAACCATTTTTTAAAAGTGAGTCCACTGAAGTTTCCTAAGTTGTAAATAGTATATTATCTTCCACTGTCTATAAATTACATTTTACTTTCCCCTCTTAAAATCTGATTTGATGAGTAGTTATTGAACTTAATTTGAGGTAAAATTTGCTCGCTCCATATTTACTTTTTGACTGCTTCAACTAATTTACAAATTAGGCAAATAATTATAGTATAAAAACAAAATATTATCTACCTTGCATCTATCACTAAAGCAGATGAATTTTAAGCTTTTTACCATAGGGTTTCATTCAAGAGGCAAAAATTAATTTTCTTTTCATCAAACCCCTGCCTGTGAAACTCCAGTTCTACATTACATATGGGAATTTGTCTATCAGCAGTCAGACACACAGCACATTTTAGATAGGCAAAGAAACAAAGCTTATCTCCAAATTTCTTATTTTTACTTTTTATCTTTGCCCAACATTTTCTCTCGCTTCTCAGCTGAAAGGGCTGTTGTACTTCCAGTCTCTTCTTTACCCCGATGTTCTTCCTTAGTGGTATTTCTGAATGTCTTTAGCTTTCAAAATCAACAGGAAAAAAGTCTCCCTAGCAGTAAAGGTGTTATTTCTTCGGATAATTCACAGATACATTTAAATAGAGGGTGTACTTATCCCTTATTTTTAAGTGTAAACTTAAAATGGAATTGTTCAAAAAGCTGATTGAAAGTTTGAAAGCAAAAACATCTAGCTAAATTCTAAGTCAAGAGTATACAATCATTTACTTTATCAGGTTCTTTTCATCACTGCTTTGCTGTCATGATACACACTTCAGAAATCTAACAATTTGATTTATCTCATTTCCTTAAGGGTTTTTAATTTCTCAGGGAAATATAGCAACAAAAACCTATGTCAAAAAGCTGCATCTAAAACTTTTAAGATGCATCAAAGAACCGAAATTATACATGACAATGCTAAAGACTGACAGAATGCAACAAAGCTTTTATTTTAGCATCCAATTTTCTGAGAATTAAAGAGCAAGTATCACAGTGGTAGCAGTATTGAAATGAAAGTTGAAAACTGACAACTTTTGATAAGATCATTTTTAAAGAGCTGGCAAACATCCCCAAGTCAATCGAGAGTAAATTAACTTAAACCTTCAGGGTTACGTGAATCAGGTACACACTAAAATACACAGAGATAATATTTGTATTTGATTTTGTGTTAAGAGTCAGTTTACTGCTTACAGTAAGGCAGAAGATGCTATTACATTAATCTAAATTTCGTAGAGATTTGAGGAAATATCTTCTATTGTTTGAGTAAAGGAACATAACAGTTTATTTGAGCTGTTAATTTCGTTTTTTCATGCAGTGAGTTCTGAAATCTGCTGTGGCAAATTATGCATTGACACAGGTCAATCTTTTAACAAGCAGCCTTGTGGATGATCTCCATGGCTTTAGACTCTTCAGATAAAACACTACAGCTATCCAGATGTCTAATTATGTAACACAACCTTGTTTGAGAGGAAAACAAATGAAAGACAAAAGAAGGAAAAACATTGCTTCATCAGGCTTCTAGGTAGTTCTACAGAAAAGGAAAGTGGGAGAATATGAAGAAGCTGTGTTTGTTGTAAAGCAGTATCTAAATACTCCTGAAAAGAGACCTTATGTTTTCACCAAGGAAATAAGAGGAATTTAAAAGTGTAGATTCTTAATTAATATTAGCTATACTATTTAACAAATCATTCTTATCTTTCAGTGTGTATTTTTTCTTATAACACTTTTTCACCTGCTGTTTGAAAATGTCTTTTACTTACAATGAAAGGAAGATTACTCACCCTACATTTCTTTTACATGGGGTGCCTTACTCAAATTCACACCATGAGCACACTTTTTTGTATTGGTGTTTGCACACAGATGTTGGTGCAGAAAGCATTTCACCTAAATGCCTTTTGCATCAGCAGAAGTTAAGTGTCACCTTATCTTCTGCCATAAAATGCAGTAATAAAAATGGCTGTGATTAGTATAGGATTCTCAATTCCTTCTAAGCCCAAGTCTCCTGGTAGGATGAACTCTGAAGAATAGGTAAAGGAAGGCTAGTGAATGGGCATGTCAGCAATACATACAAATAAAGGAACTTTACTTCTTTCTTTTAGGTACTTTCCAGACGTACATTAACAGTATGAATAAGATCAGGGAGCTCTGCCATAGTAGCTGATTTTAAAACTCTTTGAGGAAATCTGTACTGCAAAGCAAATGCAGCATGCCTCCAAAACAACATGATTAGCTACTAAAAATGTAAACAGCATCAGTGCTAGTCATCTTACTGTTCTAGTTTGACCCAGCAAGCAGCTAAACACCACCTTTTGCTTACTTTCTCCCCTCTCAGTAGGATGGGAGACAGAATTGGAAAATTAAGGTTGAATCGTAAATTGACATAAAAACTATTTACTAAGGCAGAAAAGGAAAAGAGAAATAACTGTAATGATTATATATTATATATAAATATATTTACAAAACAAGTGATGCACAACCTGCCTACCGATGCCCAGCCAGTAACCAAGCAGTGGCAACCCCCATGCCTGGCCAACTCCCCACCATTTTATAGTTTTTTCACATGATGTCATGTGGTATGGAACATCCATTTGACCAGTTCAGGTCAGTTGTCTTCTCTCTGTCACCTCCCAGCTCCTTGTGCTCTCCCAGCCCTCTCACTGATAGGACAGTATGGGAAGCACAAAAATTGAACTGTCCTTGGCTCTGAACAGCACTGCTCATCAACAACTAAAACATTGGTTTATTATCAACATTGCTTTTCTCCTAAAGCCAAAACATAGCATCATACCAGACACTATGAAGAAAGTCTACCCTGTCCCAGCTGAAACCAGGACACTTACAGATACTTAGGATTAGTGCATATGTGTCTGCGTATCATAGAATCGTGAATGGCCTGGGTTGAAAAGGACCATAAAGATCATCTAGTTTCAACCCCCCTGCCATGGGCAGGGTCACCAACCAATAGATGAGGCTGTCCAGAGCCACATCCAGCCTGGCCTTGAATGCATCCAGGGACGGGGCATCCACAACCTCCATGGGCAACCTGTTCCAGTGCATCACCACCCTCTGTGTGAAAAACGTCCTCCTAATATCTAACTTAAACCTTCCCTGTCTCAGTTTTAGACCATTCCCCCTTGTCCTATCACTGTCCACCCTTGTAAACAGCCGTTCCCCCTCCTGTTGATATGATCCCTTCAAGTATTGGAAAGCCACGATGAGGTCTCCCCAGAGCTTTCTCTTCTCCAAGCTAAACAATCCCAGTTCCCTCAACCTTTATTCATAATATACATATATATACATACATAAATATATGCAATTCTGCTAATGTGATTTGAACACCAGTGGAAACACCCATAGACATAAACTGACAGAAGTTCTGAGCTACTGTTTAATCACTTGAACAATCTCTGAATGGATATAGTTGTGTCCTTTTGATTTCCTAGTAGCATAAACTGCTGTGGAAAATTATCAGAAGGGTCAAATGATACTATCATGATACTATCCTTTTGTTTTTCTTCTTTTTTTGCAAAGCTCAAACAAGTACTGCATGAGTAGCTGTTGTCCCATTCACCCCTCATCGTCAAAACCTACAAACCTGTAAACAGAGAGGAAACAAAACTGTCAGCATCCCAGTTCGAATTCCACCCTGGAATTCTAATGCAGGTTTGGAACTCTGAAAGCGTCCTGAGAAAATCTTAGGTGGGGAAAACTACTGAATACAAAGGATGAGACATCAGAGAGCCTAAACACCTCTAACTCACACTGACACAGATAATAACTGTAGCTTAAACAGGCAATGGATGTGGCCTGAAGGAGGTACAACCCATGGAGGGCTCCTGCAGGAGCAGTGCTGGGCCTGAGCTGCAGCCCATGGAGCTGTGTTGAAGCACTGCCTGAAGGGTGGGCCCCATGGTATGGAGCCATGTCAGAGCAGTGCTTGGAGAGCTGCAGCCTGTAGGAAGCCCACATGGGATCAGTTCAGGAAGGATAGCATCCATGGGAGGGAGTCTGCATGGAGCAGGGGTAGAGAGAGACCATGGAGGCACAGCACAGACAAAGCACAACAGTCTGACTGCATTATTGCCCTGTGCTGCACAGGTGGGGGAGGTAGAAGAGGGTGGTTGGAGGGAAGTTGCTTGTAGTTTTTTAGTCTTCACTGCTGCTCCAGTCTATTAGTAATAAGCAATAAGTTGTACTGATCACAGCATTTGTTGTGAGTCACTTTAAAGAGACAGACAAGGTGGAGTGGGGGTATTTCCAAAGTTTATCATAAACACAGCACCGGAGATACTGGCATCTCACACACTTTTTGTATTCCTATAAGCAAAAGCAAAATTTATTTCTGCCCACAAGACATATAGATTCAGCTGTTGTCCCTTTATTGGCCTGAACAATTAGCTGTCACCTGTGGAGCTGGGCATGCACAGCACCCATCACTACATAAATTAACATTCTGAGACTGGTAAGGATAATGTCTCAGGAACAACAAATAATGCTATCCTGTCTCAGCTAGAAGATATCCAGGACATTAATAGAAGTCCTACACATGCAGTATGCATTCAGCTAATGCTAACAGCCAGGGAAGCCAAGAGTCTTTCTTGTCAGTCCAAAAATCTCTGTAGAGAGCTACACACTGCAGTTGCCACAGTTATATGCACTGAGACAGTCATTTAAATAGACTCCACCTAATACCTCAAGGCAGGCTGCTCGTCCTCTTAAACATTTTCCCTATAAGCTTGGTTGTTTAAAATATGATTTGTGGATATATTCTCTATAATTAACCATGACAAGACTCACACTGAACTTGCTTAGTATGAAATCATTCCTCAGGGGTGAGCAGGAGGTTATGCACTCCAAAGACAAGTATTATTCTTCTGTTCAATGGGAACAGGTGCTCAGAATGTGAAAAAGTGGATGTCAGATATCTTAGACTTCTACACAGAAAAATCCTAAACACAGTCCTCATTTCACCTTACTAGGGCCATCTAGTTCACTTTTGTCAACCAGTCTGCTGCCCAGTGAGGGAGAACTAGGTTTACACTTGGTAAAAGCAAATGGGGCAAACAGAATCCTCCCTCACAATACAGCTGTCTCCTGCAGACCTTGCAGTACAACATGGTCACTGATGCCAAATCACAATGGCTGTGTTAGCTCATATTGCTACAAAGCATAATACAGGATGACCCTATCTACAGTCTGGCTGTTTGGGCATTCTCTTGGAAGATTAAGTAGTAGGCACTAGTAGCTAGTAAGCTTCTGAATTAGATCTCCCACTTCCCTGTCCATTTCTCTAGCCTATGATCAAAAAGGTAGATAGCTTATCACCTATACCTTTCTTCAAGTTATCATATGAAATAAAATTCAGTACTTCTCGGTGTACACCTTTGTTTCTGTTCTGGAGAAAGGATTTTGGTCTTTTAATATTTATACCCAACACATATTATGGTTTTATTTTACAGTAACCACATGTGTACTGTATTCCAAGTCAAAGCTATTTTAAAGACCCATTGGACTGCACAGCAGGTCATACTTTAAACAAGAAAACATATTCCAAAACAGCCTGCTGGAGCACATTAATATGGAGAAAGTTATATTATTTTGGCTGTGACCTGTGATTCTTCATAATGGCAGCTTGGACATGTGATGTATGTGCAAAGATCACGTATCCCTCTGCCAGAAGGGCAACTTCAGTAACATTTAATCTGTCTTTAACATCTGCTAATAATTATCATGTCCACTATTACCTACATATGTATCCTGTGCCAGATATTTCTCATAATATTTTAAATAGGTGCGATATATGTTAATAATATTAATGCTCCAAATACCAAATATAAACAAATAAGTAAGATTTTTTTATAAGACTGACTTTCACTTACAAGCAACAGCATTTTTCCTTTTACCTACACAACATATGTGAGATAGCCACTTTTAAAGTTTCTTGAAAAGGGTGCCAGCTCAATTAGCAGGGCATGACTATAACACACTTGATACTTACCCTTTGGTCAGCTACCCTCTTTTCCAGATAACATAGAATCATAGAATTATAGAATGGCCTGGGTTGAAAACGACCACAGTGATCATCTACTTTCAACCCCCCTGCTATCTATGTGCAGGGTCACCAACCACTAGACCAGGCTGCCCAGAGCCACATCCAGCCTGGCCTTGAATGCATCCGGGGATGGGGCATTCACAACCTCCATGGGCAACCTGTTCCAGTGCGTCACCACCCTCTGTGTGAAAAACTTCCTCCTAATATCTAACCTAAACCTCCCCTGTCTCAGTTTAAGACCATTCCCCCTTGTCCTATCACTATCCACCCTCGTAAACAGCCGTTCCCCCTCCTGTTTATATGCTCCCTTCAAGTACTGGAAGGCTGCAATGAGGTCTCCCTGGAGCTTTCTCTTCTCCAAGCTAAACAATCCCAGTTCCCTCAACCTTTCCTCATAGGAGAGGTGCTCCAGCCCTCTGATCATCTTAGTGGCCCTCCTCTGGATCTGTTCCAAGAGCACCATGTCTTTCCTGTACTGGGGGCCCCAGGCCTGGACGCAGTACTCCAGATGGGGCTTCACAAGAGCTGAGTGGAGGGGGACAGTCACCTCTCTCTCCCTACTGGCCACCCCTTTTTTAATGCAGCCCAGAACACAGTTGGCCTTCCAGGCAGAAAGCGCACACTGCTGGCTCCTGTCCAGCTTCTCGTCCACCAGGACCCCCAAGTCCTTCTCCGCAGGGCTGCTCTCAAGGAAATCTTCCCCCAGTTTGTATAAATACCTGGGATTGCCCCGACCCAATTGCAGCACCCTGCACTTGGCCTTATTGAACCTCATAACGTTTTCATGGGCCCACTTCTTCAGCCTGTCCAGGTCCCTCTGGATGGTTTCCCTTCCTTCCAATGTATCGACTGCATCGCTCAGCTTGGTATCATCCGCAGACTTGCTGAGGGTGCACTTGATGTGCATCGAGTGGCCTGACATCCTCTGTCAGGCCACAGTCTGAACTAATTGTATAAGCAATAGCAGGACAATCCACTTCTGGTGTTTTCTCAGGAACACGGGATCACAGCATAGCTGAGGTTTTAAGGGACCTCTGGAGGTCATCTGGTCCAAAGTAGATTCTTTGGACAAAAGTCAAGAAAGAAGCACTCCACTGGCAAGTCTACAAGTAGTCCTGAAGTCTACTTCCAGTGGGATGATTTTCAAAGAATCAAGGAACCTGCTTTGTCACATGGTAGCATATGCAGTCTCATGCCAATGGAGAGGCCATCACAGCACAATCCACAACCTTCTTCCATTACTGCCTTACAAAGATTTTTTGGAAACAGTGGAGCTAATCAACTGGTTTAGATGGCACCAGCTCACACCAAACTACTCGCACACACGTAAGCTAACACTGAGAAAGTACCATTGCATTGTAATATATAGTATTTCTGCAGAAGGAAGAAAAAAAAATAATTGGCTATAATACTTTATTTTCAGTTTTGCAGTAATGAAAAGCTAAAGCCTGACAAGTTTGGTAAATGTTCTGCCCTTGGCCAGAAAAGTTATCATGACCTTGTTTGTTACTTATAAAGGAAAACAAAGATACAGTATTTTTGTTTAGTTGAAATATTTGAACTGCCTGCTAGGATTGCTTTTGATTATAATTACATAAAGGTCAAGCTGCTCTGACACCATGTGGTTTTGATAAGGTGCTCCCATGATTAACCTACAAAAAACACTGTGACCTTAATGTTACTATCAGTGCAAGCCTGACATAAATATTAAAATGTGATTTGTGTAGCTAGGAAATGTTACATACCAAAATGTATCAACATATCTAGCTGAGACATAAATATATAAATGAAATATTATAAGGTACGTATAAAGCAGTTGGTTTCTCGGAGTTTCTTCTGAGGTAATGCTGATGAAATATCAAAATACTGTTCTGCTCCACCTTGCAATAGCTGAACCAAACGACTGGGAGGAGTTGTGACAAAGCGCATGACAGGATTTGGCTGGTAATTAAAAAAAAAAAAAAGAAAAAAAAGAAAAGGTTAGAAAAGATAATTGGATTCTTATAGAATTGCAATATATTCTGATGTACCTAAGTAACGCTGTGTCTTTCGCAAGCGAACAAAAGGTTACATGGCATGGGAAGTACCTCCTGTCACTGAATAAGCCTTGAGATTTGTCCACTTGGAAAGCTGAAGTCTACTTAGTCTTAGTAAAATTAGATACATAACCAGAATACAACTTCTCAATTACATATTACTATGTACTCTCTGCACCTACATCAAGTCTATGTTAGATTTGCTATTAGAGATCAACGCTCTGAGAGACATGAGGCAATAGCTCAGTAGCATCAAATGGTGTAGTGTCTCAGTTACTCAGTTACTTCTGTAGATAGAACTCAAGTACTGAAGAACAGAAAGTCACTGGAGCCACAGTTTTTGCATCTTTTTTTTTTTTTTTTTTAAACTATGGGAAAAAGCACTGATGAGTAGAAGGTTCTCTTGCCTGAAAGAGACACTGCGGTAGTGGACAAAGTCAGTCTCTTACAGATACAGACCACTGTTTAGCAATGAGAATCGAGAAGATCAAAATAAGATTTATAACTATCAATATCACTGAAAAAAATTAGGGTTTGTAATGAGAGCTGAGGTGAGAAAAACAGTGTATTAATTTCCTACAGTACTCTAACTACACCATAGACTCTTCAGTAAGTCAAAGCTCAAGGAAACTTCTATAATGAAAATTTACCTCTATCATACTTAAAACTTAACCTGGGATGATGTCCTGAAATTGCTTAAAAAGTGCTTTTCCTCTAGGCTAAGCAAAACTTCCACTGCATATTCTCCTTCCAGCTAACAGAGCTCACTGTAGAATTTTGGTATGAACTGAGGCCAGGCAGATGTTCATTGTGGTTTCAAAAGCCAGTTGGCTTATGCTCAGGCAGTGACTAGAAATAAAAAGTCATACATATTACAGAAGTGATAGGGGCACCTTATAAGAGCCAAGAGTTTTACCGGACAGGGAAACAATACGCAAGAGAGAAACCAAGAAATTGGATATGAGATGCAAACAAAGGGAAAGGAATAAGAAAGTGTCAAGCTGATGTAAACAGTCTGTAGTGCTAAGTTAAGCTGCCCAGGAACAGCTGCAGATAGTGAAGATAGAGCAATATGTGGAGAAATAAGCAAGAATTTAAGAAAAAAAAAAAAAAGGAAGATGAAGCAGCCATGTGGACAGGCACATTCTCACACCCAAACTGAAATTCAACTCAAAATTCTTAAATCTCTAAGTGTTTTTAGAATAGCACACTGCCAGCAAATCCACTGAAAACTGTTTAGATGGCCTGGTGTTGTACATCACAGATTGGACAACCTGCGAATACCATCGATGTCTCCATTTACTCAGGTGATACAAGACTGTTTTGCGTAGCTATGGATGACTAGAGATGACTCACATGAAAAGGTAATACAGTAACATTTACAGCTTCTATCCACCAAATTTTAAAATTACCAAATAAAAGAATACATAAAAATAACAGAGAACTCATAAAGGCGATGACAGCCATTTAGCACTACACAAGCAAGAACTATTCAAAAGTTTTATTCCCGAACAAAGAACATCAAGGGTAACTTAAAAGAAAGGAGTCAGAGACCTGATACTCAGGGGAGCAGACACAGGAAAGCACTCGCTACTACCGATCACAGGAAGCTTAAGAGAAGTTTCCAATTTCCTTAAGAACAAAAGGCGTTTGGAGCAGAAGTTTGTTCCTTTACATGAGTTTATGAGTGGGGACAATTATTGAAATGTCAGTACTACTTATCAAAATTTAATAAAATGACTACTTAAAAATTTGAAAGCTTTAAAAGTTATCTGACTTAGATAATGATTAAACACAGGCTACCAGAACTTCCACCTTAGTGTTAACCTGCAATATCACCAAAAGCACTTTGAATAGTGTAAAACTGAGTTACTGTGAAACAGAAATAGTTATTATGCTGAATTTGTAGAAGTTAGCTCACTTGTGACTACCTGTAGGATGTGAAATTCTTCTTTTCTCTTGAAAGGGCTTCAGCTAATTCCACCTTAATATTTTCTATTGCATTAGCATCTGAGCACTCTAACTTTTACAAGTGTCATAAATGTCATTTTCATATGGATTAATCATCTATCAGTTATACATTTCATAGTCATAGGTTTTTTAAAAGTTACCTATAATGAAATCATAAACAGAATGCAGAAAAATATATTCAACTTTTCTATTTTCAGCTGCTTTACTGCCAACACTGACTCCAGTTTTATAATAATTTATTAAATTCATCATTAAATTCTCTTAAATTCTTCATAATAAGCAAAATATTTCCCAGTACAAGGCGGCTCCTGAATTTAAAGCAGTTACCAGCACAGACAGGGAATATGTAACATGAAAGTTTGATGTATATTGTATTTCTGAACATACGCATTTGTCAGAATTTGATGTTAGTTATTTGATTAATTTTGTGATTTTATAAACTGTTTCAAGAGTCCTTTTAAAACATTATGTTTAAAAATGTTGTGGTAACATGTTAAAGCCATGCCAGAACTATGAGTAAACATAGTGCACATTTTCCCATGTCATTGCACTTGCTGTCTAACAATTTTACTCATATTAGCATCATAGTTAGAAAATTTCCACAAAAGTTGCTGAAACTCAAACACTACATACGTCTCCATGCAGACAGACATCTCTAATTCCTAACATGATTATCTAGAGCAATACATAGGTGATAGCATTATCCCAAACACTCTGTGGGGACATACTCTCTTCCTATTAAAGTCATTCTTTCCTTGTTAAAGAAGACTTATTTCACACACAGTAAGAGTACACGATTTCCCAGAACTGTTATCAGAAAATTATTTTAATATCCACTGTGAGTAGATAAACGAAACTGGTTTGAGTTATCTTTTAGACATTTTTATATACCAGCACAATGTTCTTCCTATTATCAACACTCAGTTGTTGTCAGTTTCACTTTTTCACTTGTTACTGTCAAATGGTTCTAGAGAATAATGATAGCGTAAGACTGTCTTACAAGAAAAAGATAGAATCTTCTATTTTCATTAGAATCACCCTATTTCCTTATTCTTCTGTGGCTATTGAAGATAGCAGCTGTCTTTATTTCTCATGCCGTGTCAGCTGCACGACTTGTGACATTTTTTGACTTGCAGCACTTGCACGTATCTTGTGCAGCTTGTGACACTACATGACTTGTGACAGAAGCCTGGAATATCCCAATTTTATCAAAAGTTTGTTTGGTGTTTTGTTTTTTTCTCACTGAACACCTAAATTGTGAAAAATTGTAATTCATGTCTTTCATGCTAGATGAATTTGCAGCTAAAACCAACAGCAAGAAAATTCATGCCAGCATCTCCTTAGGAATAATGTATGCATTAATAAACTATTCAAAAAGATGAAGAGAAAGAATTAGAACAGTTTCCTAAATTACTTAAAGAAAGTCATGGCACTCTGTCCAAACTTTATCAGGACCAGGCAAACTCTGGGACTGCAGACACAGCTTGTTACTACAGCCAGCTTCAGTCAATCCACTTTTTGTCAGGCATCTATTCTTTTTTTCAGTAGACTACCAAACAAACAAACAAAGAAAAAAACCACAACAATTCTCTCCAATGTTTTTGCTTATCTTATTGCTTTTATTTGATCACTATTTTTGTAGAATCGAACAGAAGAAAGATTACTTTTTGCTTACATACATTTTTACTACA
Organism: Pavo muticus; assembly: GCA_016647715.1. Lineage (NCBI taxonomy): Eukaryota > Metazoa > Chordata > Aves > Galliformes > Phasianidae > Pavo > Pavo muticus. Next base: position 3,264,886 of record JACDJE010000056.1, on the reverse strand, counting down.
GCTGTACATATATTCCACTTTTAGCACTCTTTTATACACCACGAAAAGACAACCTGGTAATTTTGAAATGCTGGTGTCAACTGAGGCAGAATAGGTATTTCATATATTTTCTGAACATGGAGGACTTTATGAAGCAAGAATATTTTGGCTTTGGAAAATGAGCAAGATTCCAGACTGAAGGGAAAAAAAGGGAAAAAAAAAGAGAAAAAATAAACATGAAGGAGTCTATCTGTTGGAAAAACCGCACTCTGTCAATGAAGGACTTACCCAGTTGCCAAAACAAATGCATTTTAGGTGCCTCAAAGTACCTGAGGCATGCACAATCAACTGTCAGATCTGGGAGGCTACTGTTTTTCTACAGAAACCACTACTGGCCAGACAGGACACCTAAAGACCGAGATGCCCATCTTCAGTCAACTGAATTGTTCTCTCATTGTCTATTTTAAAAGTAGCCATGGAATTAATCAATTCCTTTTTTTTTTTTTTTTAATCAGCTGTAAACACAAGCACAGTATCTAACTAATATGCACATTGACATCTATTCTGTTTCTCTGGTAAGTAAGGAGGCTGACAAGAATATTTTTCAGAAAGAACATCACAGCTGATCAAGCCTAAAGACAGTGAGTGTGACAATCTTTGAAGGGTATATCATATTTGTAAAATATTAACAGGTCTTAGTAAGTTGAAATTGGATCAGAAGTTCCTTCAGGGTAAGTTAACAACTCACAGGAGGGATACTGCTTGTGTCAACAGTGATATTGATTGAGAGAGGCCTTTATATCTGAGCTGAAATTTCATAAGATCTTTTTCCTTAACGATAAATCTTATGCCTCCCTTAGCCCTGTAAAAAATATCAGCTCAATTGTTGCAACTCATAAGTAAGAGACAAAAAACCTATGTAGTAGCTCAATTTGCCAAGACAAATTCAGGTTCAAAGGAGAAGTCTTCTGCTATCTAATGAAGAAACATAGGCTTGTGCTATCTTTTAGAATGTTTTGCCATGTCAGTCAAAATGTAATAGGTAGGAAAAGTGGATGAAACACAGACATATGTGTAAGGTACCTTTTGGTGACCCTATCCAAACTCCTCTAACTCCACAAAATATTAAAAAACCTTACAGAGCTGCAGTTTAAATGAAGGGGGAGGGGGACAAAATGAGGGCCACTGAGGTTGAGCGGGTAGTTCGAGGCTCAAAACAGAGCTTGATGGGTGAAGAGGGTGGAGTTCAAAGGGATGGAGAGGGGCAGGGGGATGCTGCTTCCCTAAGGTGACTGTACACTAATGCGTGCAGCATGGGAAATAAACAGGAAGAGCTGGAGATCTGCGTGCGGTCGCAAGGCCATGATCTCATTGCGATCACGGAGACATGGTGGGACAGCTCGCATGACTGGAATGTTGTCATGGAGGGCTATGTGCTTTTCAGGAAAGATCGGCTGGTGAGGCAGGGTGGTGGAGTTGCTCTTTATGTGAGAGAGCAGCTAGAATGTATTGAACTCCACCTGGGGGAGAGTGATGTAGTGGTGGAGAGCTTGTGGGTGAGAATCAAGGGTCAGGCTGGTATGGGTGGCACTGTTGTGGGTGTGTACTACAGGCCCCTTGATCAGGAGGAGGAGGCTGATGAGGCCTTCCATAAGCAACTGGAAGTAGCGTCACGATCCCAGGCACTGGTGCTTGTGGGGGGACTTCAATTATCCAGATATTTGCTGGACAAACAATGTGGCCAGGCACGCGCGGTCCAGACGGTTCCTGCAATGTGTTGAAGACAACTTTCTGATGCAGATGGTGGAGGAACCGACAAGGGGAGGGGTGTTACTGGACCTTATTCTCACTAATAAGGAAGGGCTTGTTAAGGAAGTAAAGGTCGGGGGCAGCTTGGGTTGTAGTGACCACGAGATGGTGGAGTTCAAGATCTTGAGTGGAAGAAGCAAAGCAAAAAGTAAGATTGCTACCCTGGACTTTAGGAGAGCCAACTTTGATCTCTTCCAGGACCTACTTGGAGCTATCCTGTGGGCTAGGCTGTTAGAAGGTAAGGGGGCCTGTGAGAGCTGGTCAGCATTTAAACAGCTCTTCTTCCAAGCTCAGGATCGGTGCCTCCCTGTGAGCAAGAAACCGGGAAAGGGTGGCAGGAGACCTGTGTGGATGAGCAAGGAGCTCATGCACAAACTCAAAGGGAAGAAGGAGGTCCATGAAATGTGGAAAAAGGGTCTGACCACTTGGGAAGAATATAGAAATGTTGTCAGGGCCTACAGGGATGCAACGAGGAAGGCTAAAGCCCGCCTGGAATTGAACCTGGCAAAGGTGATAAAGGATAATTAAAAAAGGTTTTTTTAAGTATGTTAACAGTAAAAGGAAGACTAGGGAGAATGTGGGTCCCCTGCTAAGTGAGGGAGGTGTTCTGGTAATGGGGGATGCTGAGAAGGCGGAGATACTGAACGCCTTCTTTGCTTCTGTCTTCAGTGAAAAAGCTCTCCCTCAGGAAACCCAGACCCTGGAGGTTAGTGAGAGGGTCTGGGGAATGGAAGACTTCCCTTTAGTCAGGGAAGAGGCGGTCCGAGAGCGCCTAGGCAACACCAATGTTCATAAATCCATGGGACCCGATGGGGTGCATCCACGGGTGCTGAGGGAGCTGGCAGAGGTGATTGCTGAACCGCTCCCTATCATCTTGGAGAGGTCTTGGAGAATGGGGGAGGTGCCTGAAGACTGGAGGATAGCCAATGTCACTCCGGTCTTCAAAAAGGGCAAGAAGGAAGATCCAGGTAATTACAGGCCAGTCAGCCTCACCTCTGTCCCTGGAAAGGTGATGGAACAGCTTGTGCTGGATGCCATCTCCAGACAATTGGAAGAAAAGGAGGTTATCAGGAGTAGCCAGCATGGGTTCACCAGGGGGAGGTCATGCTTGACCAACCTGGTAGCCTTCTATGATGTTGTCACTGGCTGGGTGGATGGGGGGAGAGCAGTGGATGTAGTCTACCTTGATTTCAGCAAGGCGTTTGATACTGTCTCCCACGACATCCTTATAACAAAGCTGAGGAAGTGTGGGATAGATGAGTGGACAGTGAGGTGGGTTGAGAACTGGCTGACTGGCAGAGCACAGAGGGTCGTCGTTGGCGGTGCAGAGTCTGGTTGGAGACCTGTAACTAGCGGTGTTCCTCAGGGGTCGGTGCTGGGTCCGGTCTTGTTCAACATCTTCATCAATGACCTTGATGAGGGGATAGTGGCCACCCTCAGCAAGTTTGCTGATGATACGAAGTTGGGAGGATTGGCTGACACGCCTGAAGGCTGTGCTGCCATTCAGCGAGACCTGGACAGGCTGGAGAGCTGGGCGGTAAGAAACCAGATGAGGTTTAACAAAAGCAAGTGTAGAGTCTTGCACCTAGGGAGGAATAATTGCATGCAGCGGTACAGGTTGGGGGATGACCTGCTGGAGAGGAGCTCTGCAGAGAGGGACCTGGGTGTCCTGGTGGACGACAGGTTGGCCATGAGCCAGCAGTGTGCCCTTGTGGCCAAAAAGGCCAATGGCATTCTGGGCTGCATTAAAAAGAGCGTGGCCAGCAGGTCGAGGGAGGTGATCCTCCCCCTCTACTCTGCCCTGGTAAGGCCTCATCTGGAGTACTGTGTCCAGTTCTGGGCTCCCCAGCACAAAGAAGACAGGGATCTCTTGGAAAGAGTCCAGCGGAGGGCCACAAAGATGGTGAAGGGCCTGGAGCATCTCCCCTATGAAGAAAGGCTAAGTGAACTGGGTCTGTTTAGCCTTGAGAAGAGAAGTCTGAGAGGGGACCTGATCCAGGTCTATAAATATCTAAGGTGTGGGGGCAAAGTGGCAAGGCCAGATTCTTTTCAGCAGTGTATGGAGACAGGACAAGGGGAAGTGGACAGAAACTGGAGCATAGGAAGTTCCGCACCAATGTGCGCAAGAACTTCTTTACGGTGAGGGTGACGGAGCACTGGAACAGGCTGCCCAGGGAGGTTGTGGAGTCTCCTTCTCTAGAGATATTCAAGACCTGCCTGGACACCTATCTGTACAACCTGGTGTAGGGAACCTGCTTTGGCAGGGGGGTTGGACTCGATGATCTCTGGAGGTCCCTTCCAACCCCTACGATTCTGTGATTCTGTGAAATGAAAAGAAGATTTTCTATTTCAAAATAATAAATTATTTCAATCTAATTAATCTGTTGTTAATTAGAAATATCTGCACACTGTGTGAAAAGATTGAGTCTATGCTCATCATTTACACAATGAGCTGGAATCTGCAAATACATGTGGTAAAGAGACCGACCCTGAGCCAGAGATTATACCTGAAAAATGACAGTTCAATCAATAAAGCCTAATGATGGATAGATGAGGAACAGATTTTACAGGTGGCGTCAACTCTTGGATATTTGCATGAAGAGCTGATTTTTGGATAGACAGAGACCTTGAAGTCAGCCTGTCAGCCAAGAGTGGGTCTAGCAAATGTCTTTGCTGGAAACATGAGCTGGAAAAATGAGAAATATCATCTGTACTTGGTCACCAGCTTGATGATAGGACTACAGAAAACACATGAATCAGCATGCACGTCAAAAAATGATTATTTGGCAACATAAGATCTTCAATCAGTTTTGCATTCATCACAGATAAATGTCTGGCATGCTCAGATATATGTGCAGATGCCAAGTATACGAGCAAACTCAGAGAAGAATTTACTGGCACATTTAGGCACACTTGCATTTTTTGTTGGAATCAGGGACTGAATGGATTTGTTATTAGCACGTTTCTGGACTCAGCTGAGCAAAAAATAACAATAGATGATGGATTTGCTTTACTGACTGAATTGGCTGAGATAACCTGTCATTCAGATCTAAAATAAAAACACATCTGGAATACAGAGACAAATAAAAACTGACATAACTTACCTGTATCTTTAAAATATTCAGAAGAATTGAGTAAGTGTTGTGTAAAAGATGTTGCATAATGACGATAACAATTCTCACTAAAAGTTTTAGATACCTCCTGTGTCCTAGATTACTACAAGAGTAGATAATCTCCAAACTGAGAAGAGTTTATCAATCATTAGTTTTAATGAGAAGATAACAGAGGCCAAGAGCATACATATGAGGAGGGAAGGATATTTTCCTTTACTATTGATATTTCAGTTGTCTAAGACTTGCCTTCACTTATGGAAATGCGAAAGCAAGTAACATGAAAATTCTCTTACCACACATGGACGCCTCCTCTATTGCTCAAAGATGAGCATTTCAAAAAGTAGAACTTATTCCAATTCTCATGAAAAGAGCCTCTAAGTAGGAGCTAGAAAGACATGTACCAGCTGGACAAAGAGTGGAATCATGCATGTATCATAATTATACAGTATTAAGAACCCAGTAACTCATGCTGATGGGTTACTGCAGACACTTCAGAATTATAATGACCCACTCTACAAAGGAATGATGCACCCCTGATGAGGCTGCTATTTTGCTCTCAGCCATCAGTCAAATTTGCTGTTGAGAAGACAGCATAGGATAACAAAAGACTATTATTAAAGAAGAGGAAAAAATGACCCTTCCCATAAATGTACTCATTTTCCTTGAAGCCTAACTATTAAGTTAGGGAAAAAAAAGTGTTCACTGCTTGTCTGAGTAAAGTTAACTTTCCCTTTCTTTTGAGAAGTTAGAACTCAAGCTTTCAGTAGCTTTGAGTTTGCTATAAGCCTAAGCACAGCATGTTCAATATTAACATAAAACCAACTACACTTCTTAAAATGTAGTATCTTTAATTGCATTTTCCCTTTCTTAATGCACGCCTTTGCATTTAGAATTAAGAAAGACTGGTGCAGTCCTACAGTATTGTCATGGACTTGCATCAAAGCAATGTCCAGTTGCATCAAGAACTGAAATGTGTAAAATGCTTAACCTAATGTTTTGGAACGCAAAAATTCCTCTTTTATATCTTGACTAAATTTTCAAGACAGCTGTAAAACCTGAATGAATTACACTTGACTGAAATATCCGGTAGTTCTCTCCTTGAAAAAGCACTGATGAAGGAGTTTACTTATTCCTCAAACCACAGACTTTTTGGCAGTATTAAATCAACAGGTACCACAATTTAATGTCATGACTATTAATTATATTTCAGTTCAAAGGAGTAATAAGCAATTCAGATAATCTAAACTTTGTGCTGCAGCTTTCTCTGCACAGGCTGAACAAGAAGCAAGCCTTGAATTAAAACACCACATTTGACAAGATAATTTAATTAGACTGCAGTAGTAGGCTAGCTGAATGCATTCCATTCCTTTGAGAAAGATGCAGGAGGAACACAGCATATATAGCATACAGCTGAATAGAACAGTGACAATACTTGGTATATCAAGTCACTATCTTGTTTCTGAATAAAAGGATTCTTATGAAAAGAAATGCAAGAAACACGCCAAGGACTGATATTGTCATTGGCAAGTTCATCTACTTCTTTGAGACTGACGGAGAAATTCTATGCCAGCAACCATGTCTGGACCATCCCACCTGATCATTACCAGTGAACTTATGGCCCATCATGACGAAAAATCTGCTTTGAGTTTTACACATATGCCCTCTATAATATCTTGTAGCAATAAGTTTGACAGCTTAATTATTTAACAATTCATTTTACTTCATTGCTGATAATTTTACTGCTTGTACTCATCACAGAATGAGAAATAATGGTGAATAATAAGCCCATCTTCACTTTTTTCCATACCACTCAATGTTATTGACTTCTATCATACTAGCTTTTAACACCTTTTACAAACTGAAAAGCTGTAATCTGTTTGATCATCTGTTGAAGAGAATATAGCTTCTCCTTGACATGTTTTCTGCCTTTCTCTGAATTGCTTATAAACTTGTATTTTTTTTGAGATAGAAGAAAAGTAACTACACATGTTATTTATGACTAGCAGAAATACTTTTTTCAGGACGTAATTTTTATGTTGCTATTGGTTCTTATTATCCTAATTCCCAATATTTCATTTACTTTTCTGATAATCACTGAGCTGTGAATTAATATTTCACATTTAGTTAAATTCAATAATTCCAGTACTCCTATTTGAGAAGCTAACAGTATTCAAAGAGAAATGAATGAAGGCGAGCATCAAAGCAAAGATCCCTTTAAATTCTGTAGTGTATATTGAGAATAGATGTTAACATGCCCAGGAAGTAACACTGAAGCTTTAGTTGCAACCACCTTGATTAATTCACTATTATTCAGCGAAAGCTCTCACCTCTCTACTCACTTTCTTCTTCAAATAATTTATGAGCTCATTGTACAGCACCAGCACCTCTTATCCCAGCACACCTCACTGGTAACCTGTCTCTTCTGGGAAAAAAAATAACTATTTCTTCCTAGTATCGCTTCTGAATGTTTTAAGTAATTATTTGATCCTAAAATAATCTGCTCTTCTATAGCTCAGGTGCTTGGAGAATTTTTGGTAAGAAACATTTTTAAAACTTCGAGGAAATTCAGATAGTTTTGTATGTGATTGTTTATATCAGGAGACAAAACCTAAACATTTATCTCATAGGACTATATTCCAGAACTGTTTGCCACATCAAATGTGAAGGAAGAGGCTAGCACGCTGAGGCTTGTGACAAATCAACCAGGAATATACAGAAGCATCCTCTCATTGCTAGCAAAGGAGACCTCAATCGGATTTGGCTCTTCTGGGAAGTGTGCTCTTCTGATTTTTATAGCAGGTCTTTAAAAGCACATATTCATTGCAGGTATGTGATGGAGGAGGAGGCCAGAAGCAGCAAGAATCAAAACCATCCTTTGGAGAACAGAACTTTAAACAGAAAAAGTGGAAACATTAGAGGACATCATGACAAAGGGTCTACAAACAATGCCTGATTCTCCAAAGTGAACAAAGTCAATGGAGAAAAATGGTGCAGAGTCCAGAACAGCAATAGATCTGGATTTCCACAATCAGTAAAGGATTAGGTAGAAGCTGTTAGGATTCATCTTTTGCTGGTATTCAAGAGGCTTTCAGAGTGCCTCCTGCTTTTTTATTTTATACATTCATTTTTTTACTACTATAGAATAACTGGAACAAGGATGTTCATCACTCTTCCTGCTAACACTGAGCATAACAGAAAGCAGAAAACGAGTTTCATTAAACTAGTAAATGATTCTCAACTAAGAATGAAGTAGTTGAAATGAGAGAGTACATCCTCTTACTCACAGTCCTTTACTACCCAACCCCAAGAGTACAAAAATCAGACTTCACCAAAATACCCAGCTGTACTGTATTCTCCAGCTTTGCATATAAAAGAAATAATCATTCCCTCTAATGACAGAAAAGGAGAAGATTGGGACTGCAGAAGTGCTTGAATGATCTCTTTCAACATCCCTCAGTATGTAAAGAGACTGAAAGGAGATAAAGGTGAATATCCACTATTCCAGCTCTAGCAGATCTAGGCCTCTTTCATAATGCATAAGGAACTCATCACATGCCTGAAAAGATCCTGAGAGGACCTCCAATCATGCAGGTAACTTGGCTTGATTTCCTTCTAGGTCATGAAGAACACAGGTCATTCAAGGATGGCCACACCTCAAGTACTGTGCTCAGTTTTGGGCCCTTCACAACAAAAAAGACACTGAGGCCCTGGAGTGTGTTCAGAGAAGGGCAGTGAAGCTGTGAGGGGTCTGGAGCACAAGTCTGATGGGGAGCGGCTGAGGGAACTGGGATTGTTCAGTCTGGAGAAGAGAAGGCTCACGGGAAACATTATTGCTCTGTACAGCTGCCTGAAGAGAGGTTGTGGTGAGGTGGTAGTTGGCCTCTTCTCCCACGTAACCAGTGAAAGGACAAGAGGGAATGGCCTCAAGTTGTCCCAAGGGAGATTCAGATTGGATGTTAGGAAATACTTCTTCTCCAAGAGTAGTGCACAGGAATGGGCAGCCCAGGGACGTGGTGGAGTCATTGTCCCTGGAAGTGTTCAAGAAACATTTAGACATTGTACTGAGGGATGTGTTTTAGTGGAAAATATTGGTGATAGGTGGACAGTTGGACTGGATGATCTTAAAGGCCTTTTCCAAACTTAGTGATTCTATGATTCTAAGGATGAGTGTCCCATGAAAATCAATATCTTTCTCTTTAGATAAAAAAAAATGGTTTTGGCTGGTACCAAGACACAGTAAAATGTTTTCTAAAAACTGAACATTCATTTCTAAAGATGTGGCTTCAAACTTCGTGTCAGCTCACATAACAGTGACAGAGTGGAAGGCCCTCTCTATACATCCACAGCAGCTGCTCCCATACATGTTTTCAAAACTGCCTAAAACCTTCCTTCTCAAATCATTTTGGGGAGTTTGCTTTTGAGATTCCAGCAATACGTATTTAATCAGACAGGTTTTCCATTTCAGTTCTCTTTTGTTGTTTAATTCAAATTACTGCAGGTTTGTGAAAATGGTGCTGGCTATGTACAGGGGTACAATTTATTTGCGTGCCTGTGTTTCTCCGTGAAAATCAAGGGGTTCTTCAAATCTTCTAGCAAAAACTTTCATGCAAAATTTCATATCCCAGAGAAAATCTGTATTTAAAACAATCAAGAGAAATAGTACTGCTCTACGAATTTTCACATCATCATTCACAAATAATTAAGCAAAGTAGTTTACACTCATTCATAGAGAAGCTTTATTTTGGAAAAATTGCCAGATATTTATTCGAAGAATTTCTTTGTTTCTGAAATCAAATAAATTTCTGACTTTAGCACTCTTAATCATAAATAATGTTGGTGGGTTTTTTGTTGTTGTTGTTGGTTTTCTTTTGGGGGGGGGAGGAGGGGGGTTGTATGCACTCAAAATTGTCCTATTCTAAAATGTATCACTTTTCGACTACACAGAGAAATATGTTATTACCAAAAATTTTTATGATAACAAATGGTAATGGTGTTCACTATACTGAAATTCAAATTGTGTAGACCAACTCTCATAAACCTGTAGAAGACAGCTTGTGTTTATTTTCTACAGAAATAATATTATGAAGTTTTTAGAACTGTTAATAACAAATATTCACCAAAGGAAGTACTGGCTGCTTATTGCACAACCACAAATAAATAATTTATTTGGATATTTGTGTATAATTTACATATGCTGCAGTTCACAAAACTAATTCTCCAATTTCAGAGGCTGATACTTGTGTGACTTAAATCAACAGCACTATTGACAAATATATTAATTTGGAACATCATAGTTTGCCTCTTCACTGGAGTGGAAAAAAAGATAATTAGATGTTCAGTATTGTTCTGTTAAATCTAAGCCACCACATATTAGCAGAAAACAGGTAAATTTAAGACCAAATTTAATACAATGGAAATTTATTAGGAAACTTTTGATTGCTAAGACTTTCAAGGACATACACCCCTAACAGACAATCAATTTTTACTACTGTTTGTAGTTTTCCTCTGTTTCATAAATGTGTACAAACATTGCCCTTGCATGACCTTTAGAACTTATGTAAAACATCTCAGTTAAGCACGTCAATAATATGGCATGTTATTTCCCATTGTTTGCTGATTAAATCCTCCTACCATAAATAACTGTCAGAAAACATGAAGTAAAACTAGTACTTATATCACACTGGTAATTTTCATCAGATTTCTGAACAGCATTTTAATTACAAATAATAGACATTATATGATTGTGATGTACAATGTCCACACAATGACCTAACAGCCACGAAGAGGTATTTGGTTGTTCAATGAAAAACTAATGCATTAAAAAGAACTTCTAAACTGGAAACCTCAAGAACACTTTATTTTCTCAAAAACTACAGCATTTGTAAGAAAAACCTAGACAGCTGAAGTACAAACTACTGCTTTGGGTTTTACAGTAGTTGGTAACAGATGGTAACAACTGTATTTATGCACTCATAGCATCTATATAATGAAACTCACTGCAGTATTTTAAAAACAGGCTACAACAGCATAATCAGAGAATCTTTATTACAAATTAATTGACAAATGGGAAGACATTCTTAAAAAGATCCCTGGTCCAACCTACTAGATACTTATTGCTTTCTTAATAGCTTAGTTGACAGAGTGTCAACTAATTTGTAAATCTGAATATGACACCAGCCTAGGAGAGCTACAAGTTAGAAATGGGAAAGGGGATTCAAATTCAGAATAATCATACCAAATTGAAGACATGATCTAGGAGACACTGAGACACAGCTAACCAATGTAAGTTTAGTTCAGAATGATCAACTGAGAAAATACAGAAAGGGAAATAGTATTCAGATATTGTTCAGAATGGAATTTTGGTGGTTAGAGTTACCAAGAGAGTGAAAAGTGACCAGCAACAGCATTCTCTTGCATAAAAGACAACACACTGGATTTATAAGTACGGCCTTGAGTACAAACTAATCCTTTCACCTGACTTATTGGTATGGCCACAGCTCCATTTTCACAGATGGTGCTCTACTTAAAGAGTATGAACTGAAAGAGTTCAGCAGGAAATATTATCTACCAGAGGTCTAGAAAAGGTTATCTAAAAGAAAAACTGAGCAGGAGTTCTTCAGCTAAGAGGAGACTGGCTGGAATTACAATGGAAGAGAGGGCAAAACACAGAGAACAGGCATGCCAACTAAGAGCTCACTGGGCTACCTGCAGGAATGTTGTCTGGTTGCGGCGGTCAGAAGGAATCCTTTCCCAAGAGCTGACCATGGTGCTCACCTGCTACAGATCCATGGTACGTACTCCTCAAAGCCCAGCTGCTGAACTCACAGCTAAGACAGAACTTCCTCTCACTGGTATTTCAGTTCTTAACAGCTTCTTCCTCCTACAGAAACTTGTTCTCAGTGAACTAGTTTAACCACTAGTTTCAGCCACACCAAACAGGCTTACCAATGAAGTAACAAACTTTCTACGCTGATTTAAGAGAAGCCCCCAGGAGAAGTCTTCAGAGTATAGCAGTAAGAAGTTTGGAAAGAGACCTACAACGAAAACATTACAAGTGCAAATATAGTCTTCAGGTAAATGCAAATGCCTCCATGTCTAGATATACATTTTACCTCACATCCTCAAGGTACATATTACTTTCAAAAGCTGGTAACTTAGTTGTTATGGAAAAAGTTCACCAAAAAAAAAGAAAAAAAAAACCCGAAATTCCTGACTTACTGCTCTTTCCCAAACTTACCACATTCCCATACCTTAACAGCATGTTATATACCTTCCTCACTTCACCTGTCGATTTTCATTGCTTAAGGCTTCACATAATGTCAAATAACACTTGTCTGGCACGCAGAAATGTTTAAGCTCACAACTTCTAATAGGACCTAAGCTTCTAAATAGCAACAATTACATGCCATTTGGACATGTTATCAGAAAGCTTATCAGCAAATGAAGCATTTTCTTCACTATGATATAAAAAGACAAAATTGCACACTCCACCTCTGGGCAGCTTAAGCACTACTGCATCAACAGTACTTTTTTAGAGTTTAACTTAGACACCAATATGAAGAAAATTAATCAAATACCTGTTTACAGAATTGTGCACTAAATCCACAGGAATGCAATATTAATACTGCAGTCAAAACCTTAAATTAGATCTTATATCACTGCATAATTCCTCATCCTAACACTCAGTTACACCCAAGCCATCATTTTACAAGCAATACATTCACTTTCACAAAAGCGCATTGAAAAGTTACTCGGTGACAGTTCAAAATGACATCCTTTAATGCACCACACGTGCCTGCTGCTATGCAAACCAAGCTTTAACTGTCATGCTGTCAAAAAAAAATGATAACTCCCAAGTTGTATCTATCTTTTTAAGGAAGTAAGAGCTACAGAATATCTGACAATAGAAAATTGTTTCACACATTTAAGAAATTCTGCCACTTGCATGAGAACTCAGGGAGAAGTTATGTTTGAAGCTAACAATGAAAAAGACACCAAAAGGCACCACAAAACACAGAAAGGTGGAAAGCATTTCAAGTTCTACCTACGCTTGTAGTTCTTTCTCTTTTTAAACTCTTTAAACTTCTCTTAGTTTAATACATTATAAAAGTCCACTAATAAAAGAAATGACCATACATGCAGCAGCCCCAAAGCTGCGCTGGGTCATGGAGCTTTTTAGGGAAAGTAACTGTGTGTTTATTAGAAACTAATGTCAATATGAAAATCATCATAAATGTATTGCCTTATGCATAACCATTTGGATTACCTGTAGTAACAGATGAACAATGCTCAAGCTGTTCTCCTTTTGATCTCCTAAATTTGGTCCAAAACTCGTTATATTATAATCTAGTGAAATTAAGCTCGTTACATTTGATTACTTCCTTTGGCTTTTGCAACAAACACTGTGGCATTACACTGGCACTGTGGAGATTTGGAAGTAAAACATTCCCAACTACAGCTGATACAATCCTTGAGGCAGATTCTCTCTGATTCTCTCCAACTTAACCCATGGAGTAAGTGCAGAACACTCTTGATATGGGGCACCATCTCACTTCTGAAACAGAAAATCTCTTCACCCTCAGGGCATTTTGCAGTGCATGCTACTTTGGGCTGGTAAGAAAGCAGGTTTCTGAAAGTATTGATGTTTACTGTTTCTTGCTTTAAAGTGGTCCAGTGTCAGTTTTTCAGCTTGTAGCAAAGGCACCCAGAACCCGTGGGGCACCCTGCTCACCTACTATTCTTTAAATGATTTTAGAATAAATAAAGAAAAAAAAAATCTCGGTGCCCCTGATACAAACTATGAGCAAAGGAGAGCAAGGCACCACTGCGGAACACTTCAAGTGGGATTTATCCTCACACTGTGTTAATTAAAATCCGCACATTTGTTAGAAGTTTACACTGAACCCACAAAGGTCCCGTTAGAAAGCCGTCGGCAGAACAGGACTCAGAAGAAACAGCGTATTTCGGGCTATGCCATACAACCCAACAAACGCACCGAGCACTCCTGCGCACCGCTACGCATTACTTTCCCGCAATATTTCGTTGTCGGCTGTCCTAAGCACAGCGAGGCTGGCAGCGGGAAACCAGCAGAGCTCGGCACACGGTGCTAATGCTGCCAGCCCCTTCTCCCTGCACCCCTTCCCCCCGCACGCAGCGCACAGCAGCACGAGCCGCCCGAGCCGCCGCCGCACCGCCCCGGACCCCTCCGGACGGCGCCCGCGGGTCGCCCCGCTGCTCACCCAGGGGGCTGCAGGCAACTTTCCGGCCGGGCCGGGATGGCGCGAGGCGCGCAGTTACCTGGTGTCCCCTCTCGGCTCCAGGGCAGGGCAGAGTCCCCGCAGCCCGCCGCATGCCCGAGGGGCTGCCGAACGCCCCGGGACGCAAGTCCTCATCCAGCCTCCTCGTCCCGGCGGGCGCTGGGCGGGCGCCGCGCTCGCAGCCTCTGTGGTGCCGCGGGGAGGGAAGGAGGCGGGAGGAGAGGAGGCCGAGCGGGGGGCGGGAAGTCGGCTGTCCCCGCCCGCCTCTCCACGCCGCCGGTAAGACGGGCGGCAGCGGGGAGAAGCGGCGCTTCATCTCCCGCCCTTCCCGCGGACAGCTCTGAGTTCCGAGCTCCGACAGCGCTCGGTCTGTACGTAGACCGGTCCTGCGCGGCGGCAGCAGCTCGGGGGGGCCCGGCAGTGCCGGCGGGGAGGGCACGGAGCAGCCGGCGCCCCTGGAGGGCGCTCCTGTCCCGCCGGGAGCTGAGGTGTGGGGTTGGGAGCGTGAGGTCGTGCGACTCGGTGGGAGGACAAGTGCGGGGCAGAGTGAAAATTTGGGAAAATTTGGGAGCTGCTTTCCTGGAAGACTCGACTATAGGATCATAGACTGTCCCGAGTTGGAAGGGACCCTCGAGGAACAGTGGAGTCCAACCCCTGGCTCCACGCTGCACCACCCAAAATCCAGTCCCGATGTCTGAGTGCTATCCAAATGCTCCCTGAGCTCCGGCACTCGGGGCCGCGCCCACTGCCCTGGGCAGCCTGTTCCATGCCCACTGCCCTCTGGCGCAGACCCTTTCCCTCACCCGCAGCTCCCCCTCCCCTGACACAGCTCCAGGCCGTTCCCTCGGGCCCTGTCGCTGTCACAGAGAGCAGAGCTCAGCGCTGCCCCTCCGCTCCCTGTGAGGAGCTGCAGCTGCCATCAGGCCTCCCCTCAGCCTGCTCTGCTCTGGGCTGAGCACACCAGGGGCCTCAGCCGCTCCTCATACGTCTGGGCACGACAGAGGTTGTAAGGGGCAGCAAAGGAACAAGGGCAGAGCCATAGGAGGCTGGCGGAGTTGGAGATCGGGAAGTTTGTTTGAAGAAAACAGGATTTGAGAAATACGGAGGGAAATTGATAACGAGAAAAAAACTATGGTTTACAAATTAGGAAGACAAAAACCAACCCTGGCTACTATTCCTTAAATGGAAAATGTCTGAGATATGAGATGGGATACATTAGATTAGAGTAAAGATTACTATTTTATGCTGAAGTGTGTCCTGGAAGTATTCACTGCAGAAATGAGAGAAGGAAATGCTGAGCATGAGTACAGATACTTAGTTATAGTTATTTTTTAAACATTGTTGCTGGAGTTCTGAAGCATGATTCTTCAGCAGCCATCTCTTGGATAAAAATCATGTGCCGCTCTGGACTTCAGGTGCTGTTGGAGTACTGGCAAAACTAACAGTGCTTAATGGTAATTGTTTAGTGCGTTGTTTGCAGGATCTGAACATATTGATCCCTGGAGTTACCTGTGGAGCTGCTTCTCAAGCCAGTTATAACTGCTGAATATCCTGAGCATTTGAAAGATGGAGAGATCAGCATTTTCAGGTTGATTCTGAGTTTATCTGTCCCTGATTTTTGATCATTATGAAGCAATCAAAATCAGAAGCAAATTGTGAAATATTTTGTGAAAGATGTGCGGACTGCTACCAGTTTGTATGTCGTGTAACAGGTGTTTCTTTAATGTTGTTTATTTCTTCCTAGTACCAAATTTATCTGGACTTGAAATAATGTTCTGCAAATTATGCTTTCATGAGTATGCTTCTGAGTTAGATGAAGACTAGTGGAAAAAGTCATTCTCTTAAAAATACAAATCCTGCTTTAGTTCATTAAAATGTTACAACTGATCAAATTAAATTGTTGTTTGCAGAAAAGATTAAACGGAACAGGAATGATGGCGCTGGAAAGTGAAACTACTATAAGAACGTTCAACTTGCTAGAACACTACAAGTTTTCCCTGTATATGTTTACTGTATATTTTCAGGCAAGTATTCCTTTATAAACAGTAGTTTTCTTAGTTATATTCATATATATTTTGCTACGAGAGTAAAAGAATAGTTTTTGAAGCAAGCTAGAGTAAATGAAATATGTGCCTGCTTGCTTACCATAATATATATGGGTTTGTCCAACCACAGTAAGATTTTTAAAGTTATCGGTGCTAGCAAAATGTTCACAACAAGCTTGAATCACTGGGACAGTCAATCTGATATGTTGATCACCTAGACTTAAAAGCAGTAATAACCTGTGCATAAGGATCTTTTCTACAGAAAATGAAATACCATATTATTGATGGTAACTATAAAATTTTGGAAGAAATCTCATCTATTTTTTAATGAGTGATTATGCATTCATGTGTTTTTGAAGGCAGACTGTTTGTACCATAGAATAAGCAATGAGTGAGGCATAAATTTAGCCACCTGGTTTTGTAATGAGCAGGCTAACATGTAGATCATTTAGGTTTTGTGGCATATGTGCCATCATGAAAACAGCTGAGTTCACCACCTCCTTCCTTACCTGTCCCCTTCACCTCTCACTTGCTACACTGCTTATGTCTTTCTTTCTCTCTTTTTTTTTGTTTTGTTTTGTTTTGTTTTGTTTTGTTTTTTGTTTTTGGCTTCATACTTAGCTGTAACAGAAATTTCCCAATAAAGAAACTGAAGGTTGGGAATATGGGAATAGCTTATACAGACAGCATGGGTTCACCTGAATGTAGTGAGCTCGTAGTAGCTTATTCCTCCAAAGATGCAGTCTTTAGCTATTGCATGACTTTTCGCTGTGCTGTCATGTGCTAACCCGTTCTGAGCACCTAGCTCAGCAGTAGAGGTAGACTGTGAAAGAGCTGTGGTTTTTCTGGGAAATCTCCAAGCTGTGTAAGTTTAAGGTGCAAAAAATTCAAGTTGGTCTACCTCAAGACTAGTGGGTTCAACAGCTGCTCTGGGACTGTGTCATCGCCTCCTTCATACATGAGGATCTATACAAAGTCTAAAGGAGGTGCCTCTTACCAAGCCCCTGACAGCATATTGTCCCTTTCAAGAAGGACGCAGATTTATCTGAGCACTGTGATTAGGTATGAGTAATAGCTCTCCTCTTGACATCAGAGGATAGGAGAGTAAGGTGTTTCTGTGTGTTCAGAACTGGTGCCCTTGCCTGTGACCCAGCCTAAGTATGAGTTCCAGAGGACTGAAGCCATTGGAGGACTTTTAGAAGTATATTTATTGCCTTATACCCTGTAGTAGTGAATACATTCCTTTGAAAACTACCTTTCTCCCTTGATGCTAGGAAGGTACAAAGATAAGCAGGCTCAATTTAGAGTTAAGATACTAGTTATTTTCTGAATCTGGTAGAAGATGCTGTGTTGAAACATGTCTCAACAGCTTGGTTGGTTACTTGAACATTTTGAAGTAATCACCATTTGAGCTGTTGAAGTCCACAAAATTGTACCTGTATGACCATATTAATCTGCAGGGTGTTTAGTTCTGTCTCCCACTTCTGCTGTTGTACTCAGATCATAAACTCTTAAGGAAAACTTTTGTCTTTTTACAGCACCTTGTATAAAGTGTTTCCAGTCTCTGTCTAGGATTGATAGTAACTATGGAAATACGATGATAATACTGATAATAGTGACAGTGGTAGCAGTATCTGTGCTACTATGTAAAAATCTATATGGGAAGCTAGGAGATACAGAATTCCCATCCTTTGAAGTTCTGTGACAGAAATCAGTAGTTTTTGCTCATACTTGCAACTTGTCACACAAACATTTGCATATTGTGACCTCTGCTAACGATTTAAAGGAATCTGAGTTTATAACGAAAACATCCATTCTTTATCCAAGCATCTGTTTGGTTTTGCAGCTCAGAAATATCTTATTTGAAATGTCTTTCAGCTTTCAGTCTTTATTGTACTTAATGTCACAAATATATAAGTTATTAGTGTTCTTCACAAAAGATTTTAAGCTGTATCATTAAAATAGTAGGTTCATCCACCTTGATCACTCTTTTTGTCTAAAGTAATCAGTTTTTCATCTTAGAAAAGCAGCAAGGAGCAGCATTTTCTTATTTGTTTCATATTTTGCATTCAAACAGCAACCATGAGAGCTGCAAAAAACCCTCATATTACCTCAGAAGTAATCTCAGTATTTTAATTCCCCTGTGGATGCAGATGCCTAAGGCTCAGCCCTGAAGCAGACACATAATCTTCTGAGGTATGTAGAATTTCAGACAGACTCCTCTTCAGTTTTTCTGTTGCCTGTTGTACGTCTTGCTCAGTGTGTGGAATCTGTCATTGTCTCTCCAGGTTGTTCAAGCATCTTGTACAGTCTACAAAGAACTAAGCGTATTTCTTGAGTCCTCTGGGGAATGTTTTTGGAGATCCCTGTCTATGCTTGCTGACATCTCAGGAGCTTAAGCAATAGTTCCAGGAAGCGTTTGTAAGTATCCGAAGTTTTCAGTTTATTCTGGTACCTACTACACTGATGGACACAGTATATATGTACTAGCTCAGTCCAAGGTTCCTTTCAGTGCAAGCCTACTGGGTTCCACTAGAGGAAGCCCAAATGGGAGAGTTTCCTTGATGTTTGTTCCTGGAAGGCAGTGTGCATGAAGACCATTCCAAATTATGTTCTCTCTGTTTAAAATCTCTTCAGATTTTGCTTGTATTCATTACTCCCTTTCTTACTCTCTTGTGTCCTCATTTCTTTTGCTTTTTATTTTTTATTTTATTTTTGAATATACATTTTCAAAGTCTTCTTGCCTCAATGGAATTTTACTATAACTCATTCAGACTATGTATTTTTTTTTTGTTCTTTTTATACCTTCTGGATCTGATCATACTATTAGAGCGTAAAAAGTACTCGTTTCTACCAATTCTCTACCAGTTAATACTGTATTATTTTCTTCTCAGTTGCTAATTTCACCTTTTTTCTCTATCCACAGAGAAAAGGGTAGACTAATTAGATTTTAAATGCCATAGTGTAGTTCTAAATAAGGGATTATTCATTAAAAATTAACCTTTTATTTTGACAATTCTTGATATAATAGGGCACACATTGACTGTAAGCTAATTTATACATTTAAGTTCTATCTGCTTAAGAAAAATTAGTCAGTTATGTAATATAGGAGGATAAATGAAGCATGAAAGTGTCACTGTAAAGCAGTTGTAGTAGAATGACAATTGCTTGAAAAAGTAATTGTTTCATAGTGCTATATGTTATGTAGTGTATTATGCTTAAACTTGTTAATACTGAGTCCTCTTAAAAACAGAAATACTTAAAAATATATAAAATTAATATATATATATATTTCTGTAGTTGTGCTAAGAAAACAGTTCTTTGCTATAGCTATTCAAGCTGTGGTTGTAAGCAAGTCCTTTATGTCCTTCTAAAACCTGAATTTCCAACAGTGTTAATGAGTTTTTCAATTTTTTTTTAATTTTTTTTTTTTCTGTGTGAGTGCTGTGTCTCCTGACAAATTGCATTGGACATGCATGTCACATAACAGTTTTATTTTCAACTTTTCACCATTAGCATAACAAGAATTTAGCTTTCCAGGATGCTATACAGGGAAATGTGATTTTCTCAAGGTCTTTAACAGCCCTTTAATACTCCTGAAATTTCCTTTATGCTATTATTCAAACGTTAGGAAGAATGTCATGTAGTCCTGGAGAGGAGTCATCCTGTTTTGTTAACTCACTAACTCCTGTGTCATCCATTTGAATGCGTGCCCAGCGTATCATTTTTTCTAATGTACTTAGTAATGGTTAAAATAATGGTAGTAATAAAACCTATTGCTTCAGCTATGTTACTACATTAAAAAGTTATTTTACATCATTCTTCTATTGTGCACTAGTTTTTTTTTTAATTTCTCTTGATGTCTTGTGCTATATCTGACATAAAATTAGAAATTTAATTTAGATTGTTATGAGCATCTTTGTTCACCAATTCTTCACTTTTGAGAATGCAGGCAGCATGTATAAGGACCACAAGGAAAATCAGTATAAATAAACAAAATATTGTTTGTCACAACAATTAATACAAATTAATGCATAATCGTACTAGCATGAACATGTCATGAGTTCTACCATATTTGTTGTCTGTTAGGAATATATACAATTCACTTCTGCTGCTGTACTGAATATGCTTGTTTATATACATTGTTAGACATTTACACAGCAGACAATTAGTTTGTGTGAAGTAATACATGGGGGAGTTCTTTGATAGTATCTAAAGATAAAGCCATTTACAATAATTTATGAGACACGGTATAGGATCATCAAGTCTTGGACTCCCATGCCACAGGTGGAACAATGACATGCCTGTTTCTGGCCTGAGAAGAAGAAAAAATAGGACTGCTATGAAGTCATCATACAGTTTTAAATCTTTTAGAATAGTTTAAACCTAATTAAATCTGATTTCATCCTGTAATGTAGAGGCTACAGTGGTATTTAGAGGAGTGTTCCTCCATGAGAGGTGAGTATTGCAATGCACTCTAATTTTTAATGTTGTGCCTATAGAAGTATTTCTACTGTGTTCCTACAGAAATACAGAAAGGGTCTGAGTGTATGTAGGTTGCTCTGAAAATGATGCCTCCTACTTATTTCCATGGAAATGACAATAGATACAAAGAGCAAATTAACACAATTTTATAAAGCAAATTCTCAGCTACAAAACACTGGTTTTCAACACAGTCATCACCATTAGCTATGTACTTTTGCAACACTGAACAAAAGTCTGCATGCCTCACTTAAAAAAATAGGCAGAAGTGGAAGTGGACTACTGTCACTTTTGCCACTGCTGAAACGCTCCACCCACCACCTCACTGTGCTCACATCCACTGTTTGGTCTCCATAAGCGTTCAGTAAGTGTCAATGAATATCAGTGGGTGAATTTTTTTTTGCATGGAGGAATTTAGTTCCACCCCTTTGCTTCACCTACCTTTCCATGCCAGGTGCCATTCTGTCAGACTGCCCCTCTGCTGCCATTTGTCATGCAGCAACAACATGTAACAGAAAATTGTTGGGAAGGTTCAGCTCTACTGCCATACCACCAACATCTGCCTCTGATGTAATGGACTAACATAATAAATAATAGCATAATAAAAGAGAAGACATTTTTGGAGCAGCCCTTGTATATTCTAGTGACACATCACTTTAAAACTTGCAAGCAAAAATAACAGCTTGTGAGAGACCTCAGTCTTGTTTCTACAGTTTCTACAGTTCTGAAATACAATTAAGATAGATTCATGTTCCCACTGAAAAAGAATGAATTGCAGCAAATGACAGCCAGAGTAAAATAACTGACTTTGTAAAATTAAAGCCTAGCTCCACAAAAATACAAGAATTGAAATGAAATAGTCACGAAGAAAGCCATTATTGTACCACACGATTCTTTTTTAACATAACTTTTCTCCCTTTTTTTTTTTTCTTTAAAAAAGTACTATCTCAGCCTTAGTGTTAGGGTGTTTGGGCAGTGCTCTCAGACATAGGGTTTGATTTTGGGTGCTCCTATGCGGAGTCAGGAGGTGGACTCAGTGATCCTTGTGGATCCCTTCCACTTGGGATACTCCATAATCCTGTGATTATATGATTATACGATACTTTTTTCTTGAACAGAAACCAATGTCATTAAAAAGGACAACCAAATATGTGTTGCTTCTGTGTAGCCAGTGCAGAACATAAGGATTCCTTCCAAAATATAAATTCATTTAGGATGAATATAGTAAAAAAGATGAGTTGCTTATGCAGACATAAACTGTGGGAAATATTTCAAAATCTCCTATAAAGCACACTATTCATGATTCTTCTTTATCATTTCAACCTTTGGCATTATGAAGGGCAATCATAAGTGTAATTCCTGTTTAACTCGTTATTTCTGGTGTCCATAATTCCACCATCGAGTTTCTGAGCACATTATTTTCACTCTTTAGAACTTATGAACAGTGAAGGAAAGAAAGGTTAGCTACCCTTCTGCAGACAGCGTTTCTCTGCTGAACCTAAGTGTTTTTTTGGATTTCATTACAGAAAACCTATCTCTCATACATTTTGTATGACTTGGATACCTAATGCAGGTTCCTATATTTCATTCTGAGCACTAGAGTCACCATTAGCTATGAGAATCAACAGAAAATCCCATGCATTTTAGTGGGAATTAAGTATTTGCATATTTTTGTAATATTTTAAAAAATTACTCTTATGGAATCATTGTGTATTTCAGACTGAAAAGGACCTCTGGAGGTCAGCTAATCCATTCCTTGCTTAAAACGGGCCTAGTTAGGTCAGCTTGCTCAGGGCTACGTCCAGCTGAATACCGAATATCTCCAGGTCTGTGGATTTCACAGCATCACTGGGTAACCTGCTCTGGGCTTTGACAGCTTCCATGGTAAAAAAAAATTCCTGATATTTAATCAAAATTTCACGTTCCAGTCTGTGTCTGTTGCCTCTTACCGTATGACTGCATACCTCCAAGTAGAGTCTCTGTCTTTTCAGTATCTGCAGATCAATTCAGCTCTGCTTGGAGAACCATCTTGTTAGATTTATTCAGAAGTGTCCACTTATTTCTACAAAATACTGGGAGAAGCAGAGCCACCAACTGCCCATGTATATCTAAAAGTAAATTTTTATGTTCACATTATAATTAGTGGGGTTCTGAGACTTGATTCATTTGCTCACAGACCTAAGTGAATGCACTGCACTCTTTCATATAGGAGACATCCATGAGGATCTAACAGATGGGAGACAGGACTTGTGGGAGATCTCTGTTCTAGGATGGCAACAGGAGACTAGTTAAAACACCCCACAGCATCTCACATTGTGGCAACCATTTCCAGGCTACCTGAAAACTTGTTACATGCCTATTTCCTTTTTCACTTGAGGGGAAACTACAGAAACCTTTTCCCCTTTCTGCTACTTCTACTTCTCTGTGCAGTAGTGTGTCAGCCAGCTGTCATGATTCAATTATCACCTAATTGGAAATGTGCTTGATTACGAATTGCAAACTTTATTAAAATTAATTTAAACATAAATATCAGTTCAGTAATGTACACTGATGTCATTCAGTGTAGCTAGCATAGATGCTTTTTCCATACTTCACTGATGCTTATTTCAAACCAATGAAAAACTATTTCATTAAATATTTTATCAAAAGGTAATGAAAAGTGCAAGTCCTTCCTTACACCCTGTTTTTGTAATATGTGAAATGCACGTTGCAGACTTTTTCTCCTGTTTTATGTTAGGTTTAATTACTTCTTGCTTTCCTATCTTTCTTTGGCCATCTTTTTTACAAATACACATATGTAATGCATCTACTTGAATATAACCATACATTTCTCTTCTGCAATGTGTACAACAATACATCATCTCATTAAGTGATTTGAGGAGAACATAATGAGCATCATTGGAATGTAAGCTTTATTGTATATAGGAGCTGAAGTCTTCATAACTATCTTTGACTGTCTTTCTTGACTAGTGGGATTAATTATATATTTCACAGATGCCTGTCATGCACTCTGTTTATGCTATAGGGAAATGAAATAGGATAGTTAATTTTCTTTTATTCTGTTAAAATGCCAAGGTTTAATTAAACTGCTTCAGCTTAAGTATTGCACAGCTACTTTCAGCTGTCATGAAGCGTACTAGAAATTGATTTGCCATTGCCTACATGCCCAAGAATGCATTCAGCAGGCATTGTAATTTCACTCAAAATTGTTTTTATTAATCATAGCTGCTTTCCAATTTATAAAATTTGTATGAGAAACCGAGTGTATTAAAATAAGTTTCATCCATATGTTCAGGGAGTAAAAACAATGCAGGTGCCAGATAGCTGAAATTTACATTCAGTTTTGAATAACAATTGTCTTTTTTTTTTTCTTTTATATGAGTAAGATCTTTACAGCAATGAAATTTCATGCATTCTTAAAGATTTTATATAATTATTTCAGCTATAAAATAACGATTAGGCAGTGCCATGAATTAGCAAGACAATTACAAAGCAATAAAGCCATCATTTTTACAATTATGAGAAATAAAAACATAGCAACAGGCAATGAAAAATAACCGCTCACTTGAAGCAATGCTTATTTATATCTAATGTGTAATAGCCATGATCCAGAGTATTTTCAGAACTTGTGGCAAAAGTGACAGTAAGATTGCTTACTTCAAGTACTCCACACCTAGCCTGGTATCCAGTGATTTCAAAAGATCCAATAACCATTGTGAACAACAGAATGCAGCAACTTCTGAACCTGTATTTCCATTTAAAAAGCACAGAACCTAAATGTACAAGGAAACTTGAGTCCCATAGCATTTAGTTTCTACTGCTGTGACTAAAGGAAATTCTGATGCCTGGAAGGCATAAAAATTCTGACATTTTTAGTAAAGATACTGATGGCAGTTGATGCTACCCTGTAATTTACTTCTGGGTAAAATGTTTTATTGGGGTGGTCAGGTACAAATACCTGATTCAAATCTGATAGAAGCTGAGCTGAACCTCTCTTTCCTATTCAGTTCCCGTCAGCCCAAATTTAGACATGTAATTCTTTTTGAAACACTGAGCTTGGATTCACTTTCCACTGGTAGTTTGTGCCACCTAACTTAGTTGCTCTCTTGCTTGTCATGCAAGCAGATCTTTTTTTCTTTGCCTACTCCTTTCTTCCCCAAGTATTATTAAGTAAGTAACCTGGGTCTGTAGTTTCCAACCACCAAAAATTTACTAATTGAGAATTGAGCTTTCATGAGTCTCCAAGGAGGGATGCATGTGAGGTCAGTGCATACCTCTCTCTGAGAGTGATACCAAGGACTACAAATACAAGCAGAACTGGTGACAATTTCAAAGCAGAATTGCTTTGAAAGCAGAATCTGTGACAATTTCACCAAAACATGACAACAGAAAAAATGAATTTCAACAAACTGAATGTGGAGTTCTAGAATATAATTCATGTTAATACTGTTAAAGGACAGTGAACTAAATCTTTAGGAACTACAGCAGTAGACTATTTTATGCTATTAATATGAAAGGCAGTAATCCAACATAGTCAATTTGTGTTTCCCCCCAATTTTTTAAATGGGTGTTGAGATA
The DNA here is from genome assembly GCA_016647715.1 of Pavo muticus. Lineage (NCBI taxonomy): Eukaryota > Metazoa > Chordata > Aves > Galliformes > Phasianidae > Pavo > Pavo muticus. The sequence continues at coordinate 3,239,623 of JACDJE010000056.1, read as the reverse complement.
TTAAAGTAATCACAGTTGCAAAAAAATTGTTGTATAATATTTTTTATTTGAAGAACCAAGTGGAATAAGTGGTTCTAAATATCCAATGTCATTTTGGCAAGAGGAGTGGGAGGTAAATCATAACGTGGTGTAAACTGGCATGGATCCTTTCCTCTTACTGGGTGTGATGTTGATGAGGATCTGGACCATAAACTTTAGATACAGAAAGTTAAATAAGAAAGAAAAACTTTACTTTCATGCACATCCATCAAGCACTCTTTTGACATTTCATTTAAAATAAAAAATTCAGCTGATATAACACATCATAGAATCTCTAAGTAAAATTCTCATCACAGTTGTGTTGTTTCTGGAACAGTGGAGATTCTTGCATTTTAATTTTCCAAGGTTTGTCTACCACACTTGGTTTATTTTAAAAGTGCACACTGTGAAGCTGAAAATACTTTTCTGGGAGATTACCTTCACTTTTTCCCTTTGCTTCAACTGTCGTCTGCCTCAAATACAGTAAGTGACATTATTTCATACTCTTTCATGCAGAGATGCACTTAATAGGCTCACAGGAAAAGTGATCATTAGATGACTGACTATAGCTTCATTGCCTCTGGATAACTCTCACAGGTTTATTTCTTCATTTTTGCAAGGAATGGAAGCTACCACACCTCACACTGCAGATTTATGAATCCAGCTTCCACTGGTGTCAGAAAACATCCATGTAACAATAAAATGGCAGGTGCTTGCATATTCATAGATCACTCCATAAATAAAAAAAATAACAGAGCATGGGAGAGTCAAACACGGAATATAGTGGCATTTGGAAATTTTTAAGGAGATAAATGCAACTGAAGGGGAAAAAAGCCTTTTAATCGGAGTATTAGAGGAAAAAGATGATGGCAAAAAAAGTATGCTAATTAATAGAATGTATTTAGTCACTCATTCTTTCATTTATTTATTTGATAAAACCTTTAGCTAAGTATAAGTGATTCTAGAATGAGTAGATAGAATGACACCAATGAAAACTCATGTTCTCCCATCTCCTTTCAGGGAAGCAGCACTATGTCACGCTCATCACTGTTCTCCAGCAGTGTGCCTGCCTATACACTGACACTTACATACTCATAATGCTTACCTGCATTAATGGAATTTGTGTGTGTATTTACTGAGAAAACAACATATATTTAGGCTCACATAATAGATGTTAGGAGCTGTATATCTGTCTTTTACTCCCCCTGAACTTTCATGAATCAGCCCTGGAAGTTTCCTTGTACATTTTCCAGTTTATCTTTAAATTTCAATGTACATTTATTATTTGTTACAGCTTTGCATAGTTTTTTTTTTTAAATATAAAAGGTCAGGTTGATGATAGAATAATGTATATTGAAATTAATTAGAATCAAGCAGTAAAATAACATTCGTGTTTCCTTTACGACTCAAATGGAAACAGAATAGCAATAGAAAAGTTGAAATCAGAAATACCCATTTAGTTACACTTCACATTAGGAGTTTATAATGATGTGTAACCTTCTCTGTAGTAGTGTGCAGTTGTAGATGGCAAACAGTTGTCTTTCAGGAATGAATTTTTAACAGTTTTTTTTTCTATGTTATTAGTTTAAAATTTTGTTATGACACAGCACAATAAGTACATCCTGTGACAATAGAGTCACAGGATGATAGAATATCCTGTGTTGGAAGGGACTCACACAGGACCACCCAAAATCCAATCCTTATGTCTGAGAGTGCTGTCGAAATGCATCCTGAGCTCTGGCAGCTCAGGGCTGTGTCCACTGCCCTGGGCAGCCTGTTCCATGCCCACCTTGCCCTGTTAACCACCACTATAGTCCTCCTTCAGATGCTCTTTAATAGTTTTATGTCCTTCCTAAACCAAGCACTGCATTTTTATTAAAAATGGCAGAATTAGTTGCTCGTTTGTGCAGTTAATTATTCCTCTCTATTGAATATAAAGAGGGCCTGGACGATGGAGAGGTATTGAATAATGCCAGATGGGTCAGTGGAGATAAATAAGGAAAGATTAATCCTAAGCAGCATTTATATATATATTTTTTATGATTTCTTCAGGTAATATTTGCAAATGTAAAGCCTTTCTACTCTCCATTATGTCTGCAGGTATGCTAGCATGTAGCTCCATAACATGCCTGTCATATAACTCCAGCGTGTTTACATGCAGAGGTGCTCCCAATGATGCGCTGATGTTATACGAACTACTTAGTCAGATATTAAAAAAAAGTAATCCTAAAAACACTATTTTGTGCTCTTGTCTCATGCCCATTTCCACTAAGACAAGGCCTGAGTGGGTTAGCACTGCTATCATTAATTATCATGTTAGTGGTACAAACAGTATTGCATTTCAGCATTAGTAGCTCTAGGGACACATTGCAGCTTTACCAGTTTTATCTTCCCATGATGGATCAGGATATCTCTAGAGCAGATAAAGTTGTTCCACATACGGTTTGTCACGTAGCTTGGCCGTACTGAGAAATGGTTGAGAACTGATAGGATTGCTTCAGCCTGGTTCAGTTATGCTGAAGAAGGTATATCATGAGGATTATCCTGGCAGATGCTCTGTCTCATTAATTGTAAAAATCTCATTAAATGCATGCAGTAAAAACAGACTCACAGTTAAATGGTCACATAGTATCTCTCACATCTGTAGTCTCTCTTTGTAGTTGGCTCCAAGTTAATTTATGAGAGCTGGGGAGTGAAGATACACAGTGCAGTACAGTTGCATCCTGTTTTCCCAGGTGTTTTCTTTCTCTTAGTTTCAGTCTGAATATATCATTGACGTCTCATCAAAGGTCATCACAGAAGCGTGCTGCCACCTGTCTGTTGTTATGAGACTAGATTGATTTTAAGACGAATTTTAATTCATTATAAAAAGTATTATCTGACTAATTACTGAACTTCTTGTCCTTAGAGGTCCCTTTTTATGAGTAACTCTTCTGTCACAGGGTTTGTGATGGAACATAGAACAGTTCTCTGCATCACAGTGCCTTTCAAGATGTTGTAATGATGCTGATTGGAGCTGACATCTTGATCCCATTTCAAATTTTCTGTGATGCACATTTAATAATTACCTGATGACAAAGGTCTCCTCATAGCAGACTTTGTTTGTTTCCCTAGACTTAATGAAAATCATACGCAAAGTACATTTGGCTGGTATCTTGTCCTTTATAATTTGGAATTTATAGAGGTAATGATGCATAATGAAGCAGAACAGACTGACATACGAATCACAAAAGAATAGCAGCCTATACCCTGGAGAATGTGGAGGTTATCTAGTCTTCCCATTTGTACCTGAAATAATCGAAAAAATAGATTAGCCTATGTCAAGTATTTGGCAAATAATTAAAAATGTAAAAGAAACTCACAGGTCACACAGATTGAATACAACATATCTACTTGGAGAGAAGTTGTATGTCTTCATGCTTTTCTTGTACACTTCATCCTCTAGACTATAACACTTTTGGATTGAATCTTGGTTTACAGTGTGGATGAGCCAGATAGAACAAATTCGGAATTTATTTGGTGTTTTTGACAAATTTCTTGAAATGTGAGAGTAATAGAACCTCATATGACTTGGACAAGGGAATATTAACAATTTTGATGCACAGATCTGTCCTAGTTTATAAAATTGTTTTGGATTTATGTAGGTTGTCTGAGAACAGAGTGCACAGGTCACTGATTGCATCCATAAAACAGGAAGCTTGCTATTTGGCAGAGGTGCATATAGTCTCTGTCTCCCAAATGACAAACATAATGATTAGCTAAAAGGAAAAAGGAATAGAATGAATCTTGTAGTAAAGTAGGCAATACTAAATAGTGCAAAGAGCAACTGATTAATGTAAATTCATTCTAAGTAAATGATTGATTAACAAGAATGGCTAATACATGAATTAAGTCACATTTTTCACTCGAAAACTCTGTGGTCTCACAATTCAAAACTGTGTATAATTACAATGATTATGTATGCAAATCAGATAATGACACATACAAGTAGCCACTTAGATGCACAACTGTCCATTTGCATATAAATTTGCATGCAGTCACATTATAGTCTCATTAAGTATGGAACTTTGATTAATTATGTGGGCACAGCTATCCTCTGAAAGAAATAGAACATCAGGTAAAAATAGCTTATAAGCATAATATAAGGTGTCTAAGCATCTCAAAACAAATTTAAAATTGTGTGAATAAACCTTAATTCTAGCATATTCTAATCTCTATATGCTGAATTTTGCAGCCTTAATGTTTTTGTTGTTGCTGTTGTTTTTTTAACACCGCTTTTAAGTTATGTAAATTAGTATTCATACTGAACCATACATATAAACATTATTCTATATATATGAATAGATTTTTAAGGTGAGATCACGTGCTTGAGATTTTGAGATCTAACGTTATTCTCGTTACAATGATCAGTTAGGAAAATACTAACTCTTTTTCAAAGAGTGATCTTTTCAAAAGCAAATAGATAACTTTGAAGCCTGTCTCATTTTCACAAAGTGATGTTATTTAGAATCCAATAGCAGTGAGTGCCATTGGAGCTAAGACTCTTGAATCCCTTGCATCTCTCTGAAGATTCTGTGCAAATCTCAGTGTTCCAAAATTTCTAAGGAACATATTTTGATAGTTGTGTAAATGCTTAAAATATACATGAGTGATTAATGAGAATTTAATGTTATTTGGCATATAAATTGCTCATGGCTACATCTGTCTACATCTCAATGTCTTTGCAAATCTGACCTTAAATCACTTTTCAAAAGACGGTGTCTTAAAATTCCAGGTAACCTAGGTCCTTTAGAATGCTAAATCAATATATTATTTCAGCAGATTTTAACTTTTTCATCAATCATCCGTCACAAAGTGCATAAATTAGTTTTGAAATCTTGATCTTCAATCTTTCCTGTAGTCACTGTAGCACAAAGACCTTTGGAGAGAAATGCGGAAAAATGAGGTCCTAATTTATAACTGATTTTTCTTTAACCCATAAATATTCTCATATCATCTATGATTATAAAATGCATTCTGAAGTGTTACTGAGGAAGAGTCCCACAAATCTGTTGATTAATCTAGGTACTACTTTCATTCTGTAAGTACTTTTACAACAGATTTTATTTTCTCCCTTTCTTTTTCAAAATAAAACTTCAGAGTCTACAGTTAAAGTGGAAAGCTGTAAGACTTCTGTGGATGCCTGGAACTATTAGTTTATGTGTCATGACAGCTTGGATGCTCTTGCCTCAGTTAGAAATTAGAAGTGGCTATTGGATAAGTAGTCTTTCAGGGTTTACAGCTGTGATATATAATGTCTAAAACTCGATGAACCCTAAACTCCTTTGCCAGCTGTTGCTCTTGAATAGCTTTCAAAAAGAACATTACATTTTAAAAGTGAAAAGACAGCTTTGTTACCTTTTAATGATGGAATACAACTGATAAGAATAAAATGTTTGAGTAAACTTTTTTTTGTAAGTTTATTTTTTATGAGCTTGACTTTTGTTCAAAAATGGGGGAAAAAAAACCCTTTGTTTTAGCACATGAAAATTTGAACATATAGTTCGGCTTTCTCTCAGCCTTGTGAGAGCTTTTGAAAGGAGGTCTGATGTTTCTAACCACTGAATCGTAGAACAGCTGAGGTTGGAATGTACCTCTGGAGATCATCTAGTCCAACAGATGCTTAGTGTAGCCAGCTGCAGCAGGTTACTCAGTGCCATTTCCAGTCAGGTTTTGAATATCTCCAAGGACAGAGACTCCACAATCTTTCTTGGCAATGTGTTCCTGTACTTGATCACCTTTGTGATAAAAAAACATTTAAATGGAATTACTTGTATTTCCTGTAACAGTGGACCACTGACTCTTGTTCTCTTCCCCCCATCAGGTCCTTGTAAACAAGATTCCTCACAAACGTCCTCTTCTTGAGGCTAAACATTTGCTCCTTGCGCTTCAGTCCCTGACTCATATTTGCAGATCTTCACTGAACTCACTCCATTATTTCCACAACTTTTTTGTACCAGGTAGCCCATTACTGACACTGTCCCCCAGATGAGGCCTCCATAGTGCCAAGCAGGGGGGAAGGATCACCACCCTGGACCTTCTGGCAATATTTTCTTTAATAGTAACCAGGATGCTCCTGGTCTTCTTTGCTGTGAGGATGCATCACTGGCCCATTTCTCCAGCTTGTTGTGGTCCCTCTGAACGGTAGCACAGCTATCTATGCATCAGCCTTTCCTCTTTATTTTGTATCAAAGGGTGCAAGCTGCCCCATTGTTCTGCTCATTAATGAAGTTACTGAACAGTATTGACTTGGTACTGACTCCTGGATTACTCCACTAGTGTCTAGCCTCCAGCTAGATTTTCTGTCACTGATCACAAGACACTGAGACTGTCAGTTTAGCAAGTTTTCAGTTCGCCTTGCTGTCTACTCATCTAGCCTGTGCTTCATTAGTTTTTCACGAGAATGTTAAAGGATACAGTACTGAAATGCTTGCTCAAGTCAAGAAAAATAGTATACAATTCCTTGCCTACTAAGATACTCATTTCATCAGTCAAAGCTGTCACATTGTTCAGGCATGACATTCCCTTTGTAAATCCATGTTTACTACTCCCAATCACATCTAGTCCAACTTCCCTGCAATGAACTGGGACCCCGACAGCTAGATCAGATTACTCAGAGCCCCATCCAGCCTGACCTTGAATGACTCCAGGAATGGGGTCATGTGGATATCATTTATGAAGATGTTAAAGAGCGCTGGTCACAGTACTGACTGCTGAGGGACACCACTTGTCACTGATCTCCATCCAGACACTGAGCCATTGACCACCACTCTCTGGGTGCAGTCTCACAACCAGTTCCTTGTCCATCTAACAGTCCATGCATCAAATTCATATTTCTCCCATTTGGGGAGAAGGATGTTGTGGGGGACCATATAAAAGGCCTTGCAGAAGTCCAGCTAAATGACACCGGTAGCTCTTTGTCTACTCATGCAGGCACTCCACCATAGAAGACGAGTGGATTGGTCAGGCAAAAGTCCAGGAGCATGATCCTGGGTTTTATTTTGCCTTTCTTATTCTTTCAGGAGTTTTTGAAAAATCATCTATTCTTTTTTTTTTTTTTTTTTCTATAAAGAACCATATTAAATAGGTCCTAAGCTCAGTTACACCTTCAATTAATTCTAAGTATTGGTGTAATGTTAAGTATAACAGCAATTATCTATTCTTGAATACAGAAAGTAAAAGATGCTTAGTACTTAGTATGGATGATTTTTTTGAAAAATTGTGATAAAATCATATAGCATCAATAGTGGAGAAAAAGAAAAGAAAAAAGAGAGAAGTAATAAACCAGCAGAATAGATGCTGTGTTAAACATTTTTGCTGGTAGTGACTTTTAAGCTTGTAATAATTAATATTATCCCCATGTGCAGTACTAGAAGGAAATGTCTGAGGCTTTAAAGGAGACATAAAAGGTTATTTTGGTTCTTCATGGATGTCAGTTTTTAATAGAAAACAAATGAAAATCATTGGCTACAAAAAAAAAAAAATTCAACATTTTAAATGCATTTGACTTTGTGGTAAATAGAGTTAAGTGTGTACAATAAATGGCAGGACCTCTACGTTTGCAAGCTGTTCGAAACAGAACTCTATACATATTTAATGTGTTACAAGACTGCGTATTTTAATGGCAAAAAAAAGAGACTAAAAATAATAATAATTAAACATCAGTGTTAAAGCATGTGCTTAAGAAAATCTTGAAAACTCCACAAAGATCTCCATTTTCCTGTGCTACACATAGATACCTACAATATGTACCTTCAATATATACACACAATTTGTTTACATCCTTTTCCCTGGCCCAAATGACATGTGAATCCCACTTTTCATTTCTTGTGCATAGGAATAGGAGACTTATATATTCCTGAAGCATTATAATAGTTCCTGAATTAATTGAAAGTACAAGGTTTAATTTAAGAATATCCATAATATAATAAAAACTAATTTGCATTAATATAATGAGGTGTTTAGTATAAATTATTCCAGTGAGAGCAGCTATGAAAATTGTTTTGAAGGATTTATTTTCCACTTACAAGTTTCTTTCTTAATGAGGATTACATCCTCAAAGGGGAACAAGTAATTGATAAAAATAGTTTTTTGCCTTTCAATAATATTTTCAGTTCCATTATCTTGTTCTAGACTAAGATGCTAAAGGTTTACAATTCAGGGCAATGAAATAATAACCATCCCTAAATCCTCACTGTAGGCCAAAGTTTTACATTGTTAACTACCTGCCTTATAAAACTCACCTAACATAGTTGTTCAAGGTCTCAGAATTTCCTTTTCTGCTTTGTTCAATTCGATGGAAGCAGATTCCATTTCATTCTATTATACAATGAAAACAAATCTCTGAATTTGCCTCATGCTAGTGGTTTTATTAATATTGAAGTAAAATATTTTACAACCCAGTGACAAAGTTTGACTGTTGTCAGTGTGAAATTTGCAGCAAATATAAAAAGCAGCCCTCGTGATGCTTGTTAATGTACGTAATACCTCTTGGGTACAACCACAGTCAGTTTTGCTCACATCTGTGCTGACATGCATTCTGCAGCTTGTCAGCCATACACCTTGCACCATCATGATGATACTAACTGTAAGGAACTCAGCATTCTGAAAGCCTGTGCTTAGCTGGACCAAATGGTACTGTTCTTATAACCACTAGGCACCATTTGTTCCAATCCTGTAGAGGGATTGGAGCAAATCTGTAAGGGCTGCAAGTCTCTCCTGGTAAAAATTACACTGGTGTAAAGTAGGACTTAGTTTTGAAATAAGTTTCTATGTTCATGCTATCCCATTTGCTCTGGTCCTCAGTCATGTCTTACAGTGATGCTTATGTGGTCTGTGTGTACCTGATACAAAGATCTTGTATCTGCCCTGCTCCATCCACTTCCTCCATCCTTGTCTTTGGCAGCTAAGCCATTCAGCTCACAGTAAAACACTTCAGGTACTGTGGTGCAACATGGATGCTGAACCTGGCTTCTGCATCCTTTCTCCTTTCTTTGAGGGCTGCAGTAGTGGTCCAACTGTTGTCTATGTGAATATTTTCTGCTCATGCAATGTAAGCTGTAGTAAAAGAGAAGCTGCAGATACCTCCTAGGAGGGAAGGGAAAAATGATTCTGGATGAGATCAGTGTTACAGGCTGAGAAAGAGAAAGGAATTTTTTTTTTTCTTTAGCCTTATGTAAAATATAGCATTGTCTTTTGTCTTTGTTCAGAGAAGGTGAAAGATATTTTCTTCAAATCTAACATTCAGAATAAAGGCTTCCAATTAATTTGATTTAGTGCTACACTGTATCTGGTGCTGTGAGATAATTAACATTAGTGCTTAGAAAAATCATTTATTTGGGGTCATGCCTTCTAAAATAACATAGTTAATTAATGAGAACAAATAGGAAAGCTTCTTTCCTAGCTTTTGCTTTAGTCTGCAAGAATCAAAGCAACATCTTTTCCTCATTAATTACCCAATTAAAGAAAGGCAACAACTAAAGATAAACAACAACAGAATACGGGAACATGGTAAGGTCTCTTTAAGAAATGAGATCAATGCACACTTGATACATTCCATGTAGCTTATGATACCATCCCATGCAGATTCAAGCTACCTCCACATATCTGGCCTATGATTTTGAGAGTGGAATCACACTTGCTGGCTCTGATCTATTTACGCTATTGAATTGTGTGATGTTAGTGGATTGGTAGGTAGTACTCTGTAGAGACAGAAAACATAATGATATCCAAGTTTCAACCAAGTTTGAATATGGCTGACAAGTTTTAGGTATAAATACATAAATAAATAAATATTATTATTATTACAAGAATTCAGTAAATAAATAAATATTATTATTGCAAGAATTCAGGTTCTAAACTCATTAGTACAGGAAATTAACTTAGCAGTTCCTTCCAAAGGCTTGCCTTCCTATACTGATGGCTCACAACCATGCTGTGTTGTTATGTTGTGTTGAACTGATATTTCAAATCTGAATGCTTTTCAGTAGGACATGAAGAGAATGCCTCACATTCCAAAACACACACTTACAAAGTTATTTTCATTCGAAATTCAGGAAGCTCGGCAAAAGACTTCAAATACTTATGGCTTCCTAAGGTATTTACACATCTATGCACACACACAAAATGCTTAAAACATTTTGTTTTTAATTTTCAAGTAAGTGTACTTTATTAGCATTTGTCTAAACAGGATTAAATCAGTTATCTATGTATCATAGTGCAGAAGTCTATTTACTGGATAATTCAGGTTTAACCAACCCTATTGCTAAGAATTATTTTCTTTTTACCCATGAAAAAATCACAAGGCTTTCTCCAGGTTAGACTCCAGGTTAGTCTATTGCAGTTTTGAGGAGTAACAGTAGATACAGTTCTGGGAAGGGGCAAACAGAGTGAGGGGTTAAAATAAGGACATCTTGAATGTTTGCGTTAGAGAAAATTATTTCTAAAATTTGGAAGAAACCCAACGCAAGCAAATTATTAAGTGTCTTAGGGATATATAACAGGAAATTACAAACTGCTTAGTTTATGATCAGTGGTAACAACTTGTAAAGAGAGATTAAATACGACTATAACATATAAAGAGATGAAGATGGAGAATCTTGTTTAAAAATAATGTCACCACCATTAAACAGACAACAAGAAAAACAGATTTTTCCATTTATAGGAACTCTACATGAGTAGAGTCTAGAACAAAAATATTGGTGACCAAAAACGTGCTTATTTTTTCAGAAATGATTCAATTTTCCAGTAGATGCTCCCTTTTAGGACTTAAGTTTATCTTCTTCTCCGTATTCACATAGTAGTATGAACCTCTGATGTGAGTTCTCTGGATGTAACATCAGTACTGAGGCTGTAAACTGTTGCCCAGTATTTGAAGACAGTCCAAGCTCAAGAACTTGACTTGTCCTTTCAGCAAGCTGAAGGATTTTCTGGAGTAAGTAATCATTTCAAAACAATATTTAGTTCCAGAGCAGGATTAGGTTGTTCACATTAACACTTATCATTTGAATCCTTTTGCCTTCTGATTTGTCTTTTCACTACTAACTTTCTTTTGAATGTATTCAAAAGAAAAAAGAACAGTAGGAGGAGAGAATGATGCTATTTAAAACATGACTAGTCATTTGAAAAACTATTTTGTCTACTTTTAAGCACAATAGTCTGCTTTCTACATTGTCATGTTAAGTAATCCTATATGTTTTTTGGTAAAAGTTAGGTATTGACTAATTATTATATCAACTATTCAACAATCAATATTTATTAATAGTTAATAGTTAACTCAAATATTAACTACTCAAGAAGTCTGCAGACTAAAAAAGCATGATTACACTGCAGGGATGAACCATCTCCATATTATTTTGACTTTTACAAAATTGCTTAATGTAACATTGGCTAGCCCTCTGAAGTTCTACAGTGTCACAGAATCAGAATGATATTTATAGTTGAAACCAGAAGAAACATCTGGAGGTCACCTGTTCCAGCAAGGACACTCAGACCAGGGTGATTTTTATGCAGAAGACTTACTTTTACCAAAGCAATTGGATTTTGAGGAAACTAACGGCAGTAACATGGTGCATGGATCCTAGATGGTTTTTGACAGAAAAGACCTTTGTATTTAGAAAATTTTGTGTATTAAACACTAGCAAATTATCAAAATATCTTATCAATGAATACATCAATAAGTGTGAAATCTGGGGTCACCTAAAATCATTTCTGTTTTCCTCACTTTCAATTAAGATAAACATGATGAATTAGACGTAAGTATCTATGATTTAGCAGTATAATTTCTACATGATTCAGACCTGTAAGTTACAAATGAGCTTTAAAATTTTACTGAGAAATCTATGAAATACATTGCGGCTATACGTAAATTATCTAGTGATTTTTTTTTTCTGGAATATAAATTATTCTATAATAAAGTACTAATTTAATTGAAAACTAAATACTAAAAACTGGTTGCTACTTCCATCACATTTCTAATGTCATTAAAGCCCATCTTTGACCTTATGCTTTGCTATCTGGTACTTTTTTTTTTCTCAGAATGATGGTTCAAGCTTATGAAAAGATGACTCATTTAAGAAAAGGAAAATTAAATGAAAAAGTAGGACTTCACACAGTTTTGCTTCCTTAGACATCAAAGATGAAGAGAATGTTTCAAAGCTTTCAAATAGCTAAATTATTCCCGCTGCAGTTTTACTGATTCTTTATCATCTCATCTGTGAGATTTACATTAATCATAGCAGGAGGCTGAATTTTCAAGATGTAACCATGGTTAAGAGCATGGAGTTTTGAGGGGTAGTTCTTTAAACATTTGATTCTTCCCTGAAATAGTTGTTTAGCCTCTTTTTGTGGAATGGAAAAACAGTACTGGGAATCCATTCCACCTATTTTAGGCAGCTGCTGTGGGTGGAATGAAAGGATTGCGTCACATAGTGCCCTTCTACCAACCCAGAGGGAAGCTTGCCATGTAGGTATTAGAGGTTTAGCATGAGACACTAATTCTTACATCTGAAATACTGTGCAACTTACTGGGACATGCAGTTCAAACTGGAGAGCAAGAAGAAAATGCACTGGCAGTGGAAACAGGAACAGGTAATCTGTGAGAAGTATAGAAATGCTGCTATACTGTTTAGGGATGGGGTCAGGAAGGCCAAGACCCATCTGGAACCCCTTGGCAAGGGGTGCTAAGAAGAATAAGAAAGACTTCTGTTGGTACATCAACCAGGAAAGATCAGGAAAGCATACTTCCCATAGTAAGCAACATAGGAAGGCTTGTAACAATGGACAAGGAGAAGGCTAAGGTGGTCAACACATTTTTTGCCTCAGTCTTCACTAGTGACTGCTCTACACACAGCCCTCAAGTGGATGGTTCAGAAGGTGGGAACCTGGGGAGCGATGCTGCTCCAGCTGTAAGCAAAGATCAGGTTTGCAACCACCTAAGGAACCTGAACATCCATGAGTCTATGGGTCCTGATGAAATGCACCCGAGTCCTGTGGAAATTGGCTGACTTAGCCACCAAGCCACTCTTGATATTTGAAAAGTCATGGTGGTCGGATGAAGTCCCTGGTGACTGGAAAAAAGGCAATGTTACACCCATTTTTAAAAAGGGTAGAAAGGATGACCCAGGGAACCACAGACCAGTCAGCCCCACCTCTATGCCAGGAAAGATCATGCAGCAGATCCTCCTGGAAGCTATGCTAAGGCACATGGTAGACAGGGAGATGATATGGGATAAACAACATGACTTCACCTTGTCACTGTTTATGGTGATGTAACTGTGACAGAGAACAGGGGAAGAGCCATCTGGACTTTAGTAAGGCCTTTGACATGGTCCCCACACCATCCTTCTCTCCTAATTGGAAAGATACAGATTTGATGAGTGAACTGTTCAGTGGATGAGGAACTGGCTATGAGATTTTACCTGTGGTGGTCAATGGCTCAACGTCCAGATGCAGATCAGTGACAAGTGGTGTCTCTCAGGGGTCAGTACTGGGATCAGTGATCTTTAACATCTTCATCAATGACATCAACAGCACTCTCAACAAATTTGTGGATGACACCAAGTTGCGGGGTGCAGTTGGTGTGCCTGAGGGATGGGCTGCCATCCAAAGAGACCTAGACAGGCTCAACCTAGACAGGCTCAAGCAGTGGGCCCAGGAGAACCTCTTGAGGTACAACATATTCAAGTGCAAGGTCTTGTACCTGGGTTGTGGCAATCCTCACTAGTAATATGAGCTGGGGGATGTAAGCATGTTGAACAGCCCTACCGAAAAGGACCTGGTGGATAGCAAGCTGGGCATGAGGCAGCAATGTGCCCTTGCAGCCCAGAAAGCCAACCGTATCCTAAGCTGCATCCAAAGCAGCATTGTCAGCAGGGTGAGGGAGGTGATCTTGCCTCTCTGCTCTGGTGAGGCCTCACCTGGAGTAGTGTCCAGATGTAGAATCCTCAGTACAGGAGAGACATGGACCTGTTGGAGCAAATCCAGAGAAAGGCCACAAAAATGATCCACAGAATGCAACACCTCTCCTATGAGGATAGGCTGAGAGAGCTGGGGCCATCCAACTTGGAGAAGAGAAGGCTCTGGGGAGACCTGAGAGCAGCCTTAGTATCTGAAGGGGGGCATAAGAAAGAGAAACTCTTTAGCAGGGTCTTCTGTCATGGGAGAAGGGGAAATGGTTTCAAACTAAAAGAGAGGCGATTTAGACTGGATATAAGAGAGAATTTTTTTACTGTAAAGGTGATCAGACACTGGAAGAGTTTGCCCAGAGAGGTGGTGGATGCCCCATTGCTGGAGACATTCAAGGTCAGGCTGGACGGAGCTCTGAGCAACCTGATGGAGCAGTAGGTGTCCCTCTTCATTGCAGGGGAGTTGGACTAGATGACCTATAAGGGTCTCTTCCAACTCAAACAATTTTATGATTCTATCACTCTATGATCTCCAAAGAGTCTCTGGTTTTATTTCTTCAGCAGGTGCACATTTTTTTCACTTGCGTGTACCTCCTATTTGTGATGTAATCTCTATTGATACAAGCTACATTGCCCAAGTCCACATAAAGCCATGAGTCATTTCTGTCTGTTAAAGGATCAAGAGAAATCAAGCAAAGAGAACAGTGTATCCTATTGGAATATTCCCTGGAACTGATCTGTCACCTTTCTTCATCCCTGGTTTTGTTGAGTTGAAGCCATGAGTTAGACACTGTGCTGTTTACACGGGAATTAAAAGGATACATACCTTTTGATATTCTTTAAGAAAAGCAGAACATGGATAGAGGCAGGCTAAATAAAACACTGTGTGTCCTTGTTCTCAAGGAGAAGGTGATCAATCATTCTCCAGAAAGCAGTGGCTTAGAGAGCTTGATATCATATGAAATATGTAATCTGAATCAGTACTGAGTTCCATATAGTCAGTTGTGAAGATAATTCAGTACGATCAGAAATCTAAGCAGAATGTGGTTAAGCTTGTCATTCAAATGAAACTTTCTAGTACTGATAGCATCACATACTTAAAAGCATAGCACCTTGTTCAACATTAAGGGATGTATAAAAATAACTCACAGTATTTTTACGAAAAATTTTCAAATACTTTCATTTGTCCGCCTTAGTAAGCTAAGTGCATATTATAAATCACTGAACACTGATGTCTTTATTAACGTTGCTGATGTAATGTCACCTCATTTCAGATTTGGATGACAAATGAAATGTTTGATCATTGATCTCACTGCCCAATCCAGATCACGCGATTCTGCAGCTGTACTATCAGTCCTACTCCAAACCAGTGATTTCTCAAGGAAATTTTGTCCTTTCAGAATAACCATCAAACTTGGTTCCCAAAATTCAAGTTACAGAGAATCTCTCGAACATCTCAGTAGGCCTTTCCAAATTCCATTTTTATCTTCAGCTTCGATAACATTGACGTATGGAACAAAAGTCAACACCCAATACTTGATGCTTTGGCGAGGTATGAAAAAAAACAAAATAAGTAATGATGACAGTTTTTCTCCTTTTCTTTAAATTTCTACTTTGTGTGAGACTTCAGATGTTAAAATGTGCACTAGATTTCAAAATACAGTCTTCAAAGAATACTGTCTGTTTATAATATCTTAACATGTAACCAGATAGAATAGGAATTTACAGTTTCATGTAATAGGAGGAAAATAAAAGCTGATGAGTTATTCAGAGAAACAAAACAAAGCAAAAAACCCCAAACCAGAATACTTCCATCTGGACAAGTGAAATAGTGTCAGAAATATCCAAGTATTTGTAAACAAAATAAGACTAATTAATTGTAAAAGACATGGTAATGCGAAGTGCTAGCCTTATCTCCCTTTTCTTCCTGTGTCTTTAATCACAGATTTCTTTTCCTTTGCTTACCAAAATCTGTCATTTTCTGTCCCAACTCTTGTAACAGAAATGGGTCCAAACATACTGCTTATAAGTAAACAAAGAAAAAACCTAAGTTCTAAAAATTCCTTACATAAACCAAGAAAGTTCTTTTCATCTGCAGCATGCACACAAGTTAAAGCTGTGAATTCAATTTTGCTAAGAAAAATTAATTAGCTTCTGATTTCAAATCCAATGACTAATAAGCTTGCACTAAAACTGTAAAATCTGTTCCTTTTTCATTTACTGTAGCTTTTACCACCACTGCAGGAAGCTGGGAGTTTTGATAACTTTCAGTGGTGCGTTAATCTTACCTCTTGCAGAAACTGTGATACTTTGGCTTCTCCATATTTGGAAAACTCCTTTGAATGTATACATATTCAATATTCAGTGTTCCTTGTTCAGTCTTTTTTCATGTCTAAAGTATTATTCATAGCATCTTTTTCTTTTTTTTCTGTCTGAAGTTTAAAGTGAAAAATAAATGAAAATATACCAAAACGGGAAACGAAACACAGCAACTGACCCAGCCTCAGCATTTTTCAGGCTTCTAATACACTTTGTGTTACTGACTTCTCAAACATTTAAAATATTTTGAAAATTAATACATTAAGAAGTACATCAGCCCTTTCAACTTCATTTTAACAATTAGAGAGAAACACACAGAGCATATTATCAAACTAAATGAAAGGCTGGGCACTAGTTCCACCTTTCAGGGTTCAGTTTAACAGCATGCTGCAAGAATGATCTGTCAAGAAGCCCTGCTGATGTAGGGATGAAGTAATCTTTGCATATTCATTACAGAATGTGTGTCTAGATATAGCTTCCTAGGTAGGTTAACTGTTAATAGCAACCACCACTAAAACCCTTCTTTCATGTACAGAGTAAGAATACCTGAAAATTATTTTGCGTCATGAGCAAATTGTTAACTAGATAAAAACTTACAGGTATTGTAAATGAAACTAAAAACTGTGTATAAATTTTAATGGCAAAAAAGCTAATGTTGGCTAGGTTATCCTACATCTCATGGCTTGTTTTGTTTGTGAAAGTTAATTTAGTGTATGGTGCGTATGGTGTACCTTGAAAAGGGAGAAAGCTGCTGAATATCTATGGCCAGCAGAGCAAAGACAGTCTTAGGCAGAGGGTAAATCTTCAGTAGCAGTTTGCAACTAAACAGTGCTTCCAAATCTGCAATGTTTATGATCTTGTCTATCATCTTCCCTAAATAACACAGAATTCAGATTAATTGATTGATGTTCCTGGATTGCCTGAAGCTACTGATGAGGAAAGATAAAATAAATATATTTAAATGTTTCATAATGTCTTCATCAAATTGACTCTGCAAAGCTTTTGCTTCTCGGAAGCACAACACTCCAGTAGAGCCGTTCCAGTGAGAAGATGATAATTTTTCACACTTTATCCTTGTTGATGTTTCAATTCTATTACAGTTCCAGCTGCTAATTGCTAAATAATACAAGTCTCTCATCACATGTTTTTATTAGCATGTTATTATCTCTGCTAAAAAAGGGAGATTAATGCAGCACTTCAGTTGCAGGATCTAGCCAGGATTTCATACAGAAGAAGCTTGACCATGCGTACCATAACATTTTCTTCCAAGGCCAGATGGAATTTTCTATTTTGACCTTTAATACAAATGAGCATCAGCATGTAAATTCTGCAGTGCTGAAACATTAGCTACAAATTTCTCAAATTTATGAATAACAGACTACTTCTTTCCTTGTTTTTCAAATGAACTTCAAGTGAGATTTTTTTTAAATGTTCACACATGCAACGAAAGCTCTCCAAAGTAATATAAATTGGCTACAAGATAAAATCAATATTTGAATTAAAAGTTGTCATTAAACTGATGGTGAACAATAGTACATTAGAAGCTCTGTAGAATTAAGGTGTTTGCTTTCAGAATAATGAAAGATTTCACCAGTCATGGAGTCAATTAAACATTATTGTCTTTGCTATTTATCTAGCAAGCATGAAGTTTACTGCTGTTTTTCCAGTTTTGCAAACCTGGAATCACTCTGATTGAAAAAATCTGACCACAGCACTATGAAGATGCAGTCCTTCCCTGGAGAGTTTCATGCAGAGACTACAAAAAACACAAAAAACACAAAAAACTGTGCTTATAGTTCACATCTTCTTTTTAAATGGCTGTGTCTTCTGTAGATTCCTACCTAGACATTATTTTTTCCACTTTTTTTTTTTTTACTGGACTGCATCTCTCATTCACCTGTTTGTTCTCTACTACTAACACAGACTTACTCTCCACAACTTATTCCCAGCTTTCCAACTCCCTTAACATCCATCTTCCCTGCCTTATCCTTTGTTTTGAGCAAAAGAAAATACCAACAAAAAATACAATCAGAAAACCCACAATTGGCTCTGAAAATGGAAAACAGTTTGTTGGGTTTTTTTTCCCTCTAACAGTTCAAAGGATTCTCTTTTCTTTGCATGATATCCTTATGTCACAAAGAACACAGGAAATGGACTTGTTTGGGGGAAAAAGATATGGGGAATAGGGAGGAGTTATCCATAATGATGGAAATCATTCTTAGTCCTGAGGTTATATGGTTAGTTTCCCAGAGACAGAAGGATCTGAAGTTTCCTGCTATGCACTTTGGCAAAAGCAAATCAGAGCCTGGCCATCTGATAGTAAGATTACTGCAGTGGCATAAAAAAACTGCTTCTGTTCCCAGTATGAATGAGAGACATCCCTCAGAAATGCAAATCCAGACAGAAAAAAGCCTTATACATTGGAGGTTTTATACTTCTTACTGTCAGTTTTGTCTGATCTTTATTTGTTATCCAAATAGATACAGGCTTTTATTTTTAAATTAAAGACCACTTTAATTTAAAGATCAGTGCAGCAACCCAGCTGGAACGTATTTTCCAGATTTGCCAGCAACCAGCAGCTATGATTCCCATGTTCACTGACAGGCAGTCAGAATTACTCAGCACTGAAGATAAGATCTTGGTCATTGCAGCGAGTTCTCTGCCCCTGTAGGCAAACAGAGAACACAAATCTCCCTCATAAACTTACTCAATTCTATTCAAAAATGAATTTCTTTTGTTGCTGTCACTCTTTCTGGAAAGCTGTTCCAGACAGGTTAGAGAATAGATTTGTTTCTGTAGCTTCAATGTGAAAAGCTCCTCATTTGTGGTTACACTCCTACTTTTTCTTCTGCAAACATTGATCCTTATCCTGAACAGTTCTATTTAATCTTAGTATTTATCCTAGAATATATTTATAATAAGCTGCCAAACAATCAAAACCTTCTACAATGTCTGCTAGGTTGTCATCCCAGCTGAGCTTTTCTGCTCATTTTCCAAGTCAGCAGTCACACTCCTTGAGCACTGGTAACAAAGGATTATGTGCCATGCCTAGGATGATATGACATGAGCACCTTCCTCACCAGTGCTGAAATCCATACTGCTAATACCCCCTAATAGTGTGTTTTGTTCCGTCATACTGACAGTCTGTTGTTGCCTCTCTTCATCGTCATATCCACTCATTAACTTCTAAACTGCAGCACAAGTTCATTTTAACCATTTCCAAAACTTGGGTTCATCATGGGAGTGCATGGCTGTGTTAGGGCTGTGTACTTCTTGTGAATGCCATGAAATGATCTAGGCACTTCCATCAAGGATTTAGAGCAGAGCTCCTCTCTGAAAATGTCTCTTTCTGTCTCATCTCATTGCCTTCAGGACACAGACCTCTTCAGTAGCTAAATTAAGGTGCCTAAGTTATAGTGATCAACTCTAATCTAAGTACATGACAATCTGGTCTCTTCCCTCTGTTCATTATTCTTAATCTCTTCAAGACCTAATTGTAAGAGAAGTAGATCCTCCTCGGTACCAACTATGCTTCCTCATTTTACGTCCCCAGCAAATTTGTTAGCACAAGATGTGCCAGTTCAACTCACAGAAACATTAAAAAGGCTGAGAACTTATCCACTACAAAATCATCAAGAAATTTCTCTGTATTCCCTTTCAACATGTACCTCCTGCAGCCTCCTCTTAACCCCCCTCATGCCCTTCAACCTTTGTCCTTCAGTGACCAGATGGAATTTATCTATACTCTTAAATGTAGGCATTCCTGTTAGTATTCTCCAGACATCTCGGACATCACTTGGCAGATGATGGGAACATCATGCTACCTGGATAGTTCAGTCCAGTACCCATAAATCTGTGTAGCAGTTTATGAGATGTTTATTTCAGAAGGATTTGCACAAAGAGCTGTTCCATCTGCCACCAGACCTGCTGTGCAAATCATCCATAGGATGATTCCTTATAACAAAGTTAAGATCTGCAGGGAGAGATAAGATGTCATAATTCTTTACGTACCACAACAGTGGATCCAGGGAAACAAACTACCAATGTCTTGGGTTTTCCTTCCCGCTGAACATGATAAACATTTGTCAAACAAGGTGTAAGAAAAATCTTCCTGCAGAATGTGCAGGTTGATAAGGCAGGTTGATATGGCAGGTGTTCCAAAGCTTTGGAAGATAGCAGCTATTTTTTAGCTATTTTGGATAAAATTCACTGATATCTTGGGGCTTCGCTTCAACTTCAGCTGAGATAATTACCATTCCCATTACCTGTCCTGATTTTGCCCCAAAATTCAAGATCATTATCTGTAATTGCAACTGAAGTAAGTACTCATTTAATTTTGAGGACCATCTGAAATTACCTATAATCTTGACCGTCTCAACAAATTTTCTTTTCTCCTTGCCTTATTTTAATTAAAATGGTTAAGAAATATTTATTATCATTTCAAATAACCTTTCAAATCTCTGGTAAAGCTTGACTTGCTGTCATCTTGAACTCCTGAATATGACTGTTTATAGTAGCTTTTAAGTGGGAGGAGAAAGTTAATCTCTTCTGAAAATCAAACTCCACTTCTGTGCTCATAAAGATTCTAGCCTGAGTTGTTAAGCATTTTCAGAAGCATGTGAGAAATAGCAAAGGTTAATTACCAGGGACTTTCATGTAAGGCATTTAGATTTTTTTTTTTAATTTTCTTCTTATCCAGGGTTGGAAAAGTGTCAGCCATGTAATCTGAACCTTTTGTAGTTAGCTCACCTTGTATACAATGAATAACTAACAACTCATTTATACCTTCTGTATTACAGGTATAGAAAGAGTAACATTTTTCAGAAATAACTTTCACTATGTGCACACAACAAGTATCATTTTACTGCACATGCTCCTTCTTTGCCATTCCACTCTTTTGTTTTGAGCTGATACACAAACACAGCATATCAGCTCATAACATTTTCACTTGCTGGTTTATCTGAAAAATGTCACCATTTGTTTTGTTACAAATTAGCAAAAATTATCATATTTTAGAATCAAGTACTGAAAAGATCAAAGCCACCCACTAAATCTTTGTGGGGTTTGCAGTAAGAATTATAAGACAGTTCCCTCAAACCAGTTTGAGGCATTTTTTTTACAATGAGATATTTTTTCATGATTTTACATTCTGGTTTATTACAGAAGAACCAGCTGCAAATGTCCTGTCACTTTTAATACAGATGGTATTTTTTAACTTCTGATTCATATATAACCACTGGCAGTAAATTGGAGATTTAAAATGCTTTTTAAAATGAGGTCTCTTCGTATTTCTCCTTGAGTATATACACTGTGATGATTCTGACAGCTGAATAAACAGTAGATAGACTTTTTTCCTAAAAGACAATAACTTTATAGAAATTAGGTAGTAAAAATCTGACACACTCTGAAGGTTATATAAAGACAAAACAATTAAATATCAAGAACGTGCGTGTGAAAGAAGGACTGCCTGTCTCTAAACTTCAGGTACAACCTGCAAGTACTACTGGGAAGGAGGGCAGAGAGGGCTATTCTCCCACTAACAACACATACAAAGGTGCTACAGATGGTAAAGTTTTGCCCTCATAGCAGGAAGAAATCACTACAGTTTGTGTCACTCTTCCTTAATTCAGTGGATGGAAGAGTGATTCTGAACTGAATGAAAGTAGCTCAAGGGCTTCCATGCTGTCTGGGATCCAAACTTAAGACCGGAATGGTTATTTTGTTAAAAAGCAGTGGTTTCAACATATACAGAGAAAAGAATTTGCAGGTTGCAGACCTTTTCTTATTCGGTGTTATATGAATGTAGCATATAAGAGAGCTGTCTTGCGCTGCCATTGGAAGGTGCCTCCTCAGCCCCAAGTCATGGGTCATGTTCTGCATGCGTTCATACATGGACACCTCAGTTATTAATTTTCTTTATGGTATGGGTATGAGACTGTGTTTTGGATTTAGGATGAGAATGATGTTGATAGCATACCATTGTTTTAGTCATTACTGAGCAGTGCTGACAGATCTCAAATGGAAAGCCCACATCAGTAAGATCTGGTGATTTCTCCTAGCTGAAAGTTGAAATTCTGGTATCTACAAGTGGCCTTATCAACACCACAAAATTCACGACTCTCCCTCTCTTTCCTATGGACTACTCAGGACCCTGAATGCTTTGTATCGGTATAGCTATTGTGCTTATTCTTAATTCCTGGTCTAAAATCCTAGACATGTATATGTAATTGAAATAATTTTTACTGCCTTCATTTTCCAGTATCAAGAAAGTATCTTCCAATATGCTTATGTTTTTATTTCAGTAGTAGTCAAAGATGCAGAAATCTTCCAACTTTACTCATTTTTTTAAGCAATGTGCATAAAGGTTTTTGTCCTCTTATGTAATGCAATACAAATATATATAATTTTCCTTTGGCGTATTCAGTCCTGCCCTCTCATCACAGTGAGAAACTGTCCCTAAAATGCTATTCCAATCTCCTTTTTGTTTAAGAACTTTATTTACTTCAGAATTATATATTATTGTTTGTTGACAGCCTTGACGGGTCTATGTGGGGACTTTAAACAATGGTAAATATTAATAAATGACTCTCCAAAATTAAAATCTCAAGAAGCAGAAAGTAATTACTTCCTTTTAACAAACCTCCTTTATGTCTCAGTTCAAAAGGAATAGTCTTATATCAGCTCCCACGTTTTGAGGTGTTCTGAGGAATAGATACATTGGTAATTGGAGGTCGCAGTGTCTGTCACAGCAGAGTGGCAGCTCAAGGCTCTTTTATGTTTTTAATGGGATCTGGGAGAAGGAAGAAGTGCCAGAGGGGAGGTGGTAGGGCCTATGGGTCTACTTCCAGGGATCGCGTGAAAGAAATGTGGCTGCAGGAGTTAGCTATGAGTTGTTTTTCTACCAGCCTCTTTCCCTTGGAGCCTGGCATTCCTTGCCTCTAGCTGGCTTTATGAAAGGATCTGGTAAGTACTTAAGAAAAAGTAGTGAAGTTAATGGAAGTCTTCCTGGTGATCAGATTCATTTCCTCGTTTAACTTCTACCCATTGTTAGCGCCAGTGTGTGTCCTGACGATGGGGCCTCTCTGAATTTTAAGATCATAGAATTGCAAGATTTGCAACGTTAAGTGAAATTCCATATTTTCATGCTGAGTAGTAACTCAATACCTTCAGGCCTCTCTGGTGTTTTCAAACCCAGTGCAGGTATTTTCAGCCCCCCCCCCCATCCAGAACCCTGGGCTCCATCTCCATTAGGGCTTTGGGTGGTAATAAAGGTGCGTGCTTGAGGGCAACCCCTGATCGTCCTCATCCCCAACTGTACTCATTTCTCAGGTCTCAGAGTTTGTAATGCAGTTCAGGGGGGTGCAACTGGATTTCTTTTGGAGGAAATTCAACCTGAGGCCCCTCTCCAGGGTGCATGTCAGGCACTGCAACCACAAATACACACTTTCGTAGCAACTGGCCCTTCAAACACCTTCAAGCTGCATGTGTTGTGATGATGTTTGACCCAGAGGCCAATAACATCCTGGAGCCACATGGCGTGTGGAATTTGGTATCTCAGTACCAACTCTTTTGGTCTACCAGTTCGGTCCTGTAATAGAAGTTTATTTGCTTACACAGACATACCCTCAATCTCTCAGCTAGATTCCTGTCTTCTGATAAGATATGAACACAAGAGGAGCCATTATGTTTGTTTGTGTGTTTATTTATTAATTAATACTGAATGTAAAGCACAGTGACTGCCAACAAAACTGAATTTAGAATCTTTTTTCCACTTTCTAAAAATGCTATCCTTGGAAATTTATGGTTACAGGTTATGATTTTCAGTAAGATTCTGTTATTCATTCAATTTTCCAGCAGGACTGATTGATACTGAGTGGGTGGCAATCAAATAACCTGCCAAGGTCACACAATGAGTCACTGCTTTCCCTAAAACTGCAACCCAGCATCCTGCTGAGTCCTGCTTTATACAGGCTAAAGGCAGCCTCTACCTGTAAGACATTAATGGAAATGGCCATATAACTACGAACTGCTGAAGAAAAATGGAACAATGTTTAATAGTCCCCATGTTAATTGATCTAGCACTTAGGTGAATACCCAACAAAGGCAGCAAGTAATTCTGTTGGCTGGATTATGGAATAGGGTTTTCTTCTGCAGTGATTGTGGTCACTCTGTTTCGTTGGCCAGTTTATCATGCCCAGCTTGGAAAGAGAACATCCTTAAAGCTTTATATGTATGTATGATTAATAAATGTATTGCTTTAGAAACAAAGCCCTGTGCTCCTCTCATGACCTGTTTTGGTAAAGATGAATGTTTAAAGTGCCCCATGTAGATTATAATCTGTAGAGGAGTGATGGAATTGTTTCTGGTATTCTTAGTGACACCTCATGTCCTGTCGGCCAGCTACACTGCTTTGTTCTATATGAAGTATAAATGTGAAGAAAACTATACTTTTACCATTCAGGCCAGAGTAAGTGAAGTGTCATGCTTTTTAGTCTGAATTACTAGAAATACTTCATGCTGCTTGATTCTTCCATGTGCTCAGAATCATCAACTAAATGAATAAGAAAAGGGTAATGAAGCCCGTAAACTTAAGAGAAAATAATTAAAATATGAAATGCTTGATTATGTCACTCAGTGGCAGTGCAAGCATACTTTGAAGGTACATAACAGCCTAAGGTACTGAAATGAGGGATAATGTAGATAAAATGAAATGATCTCTACCAAAAGGAAGGGAATAACCTGAAAACAAAAAGAACCTGACACAAGTTATAATTGCTAAATGATTTAGGTTTAAAAAAAAAAAAAAAAAGCCAGATGATTTTGCAGTCACGAAAAAGCAGAGAGAGACAGACTTAGAAAACTCTTTCACTGACTCAGCCTGTACAGTGCACAGTAACACCTCCATATGCCTGACCACCGCCCCCTCCATTGAATGAAAGAGATGTCAAAGTGCACCCCAAAAGCTGTGATTAGAACCAGTGGCAGGAAGCCCAGTGCTCCTTGCCCTGAGCCTTTTCATGTCACTGTGCTCACTCTTCACATAGCAAGGGCAGCAGTCTGGCTCAGGGCAGTGTGAGTCCCCCCAGCCTCACCAGGGACATGAGTGGCTTTGTCTCCCAGCTGTGCCACTGCTGAGGAGCCTCTGCACTGAGCTGTGGGAGGATCCTGCCGCCTGCAAGGCAGATGATGGAAGGACTGGTCCTTTCCATGAAAGCAGCCTGTCACTCTCAAAAAAAACCCAACTACTAAACTGAACATTTGAGGATAAAATGTATATTTATAGTCACTTTAATTGGTGCACTTGTCCATCTAAATGGCATTTACCTTAAGAACTGCTTTGTGGAAGTGGAAAACTTTCTCCTTGTGATAGAAAAAGAGCTTGGTTCAACCACAGAATAAAGAAAACAGCCACTGTAAGTATTTACATATTCATATTATTTTTACCTGTATGATGCAAAAAGATTATTTTAAATCAATATAAGTAGGTTGCTCCGAAAGTAATGCCTCTTATTTTTTTTATCTGGTAATTGCAACAGCTACAAAGAGCACAATGACACTATTTAATAGAGAAAATTCTCAGCTACAACACACCACTTATCAACATAGTTACCACCATTAGCTATGCATTTTCACCAGTGATGAACAAGAGCCTGCATGCCAAGCTCCTAAAATTCTGCATGGCCATCTGAAATGAGGCTTGTCTTTCACATCACTGTCACCATTACGCACCATGCACCACCTCACTGTGCTCACATCCGCTGTTTTGTCTCCTTAAATGTTCAATGATGAACGTCAGTGGGAGCAAATTTTTCCTCATGGAGGCATTCTATGAGGAAATGGAAGGTGATCACTTCATACACCCTTCCATGTCAGACGCCATTCTATCACACTGCCTCTCTGCTGCCATCTGTCACACAGCAATAAAATATAACAGAATATTGGTGGGAAGGTTCAACCTCTACTGCCATACCACCAACATCTGCCTCTGATGTTGTGGGCCAAAATCATAACAGAGGAGGGATTACAAATAGAACAGTTTTCAGAATTCAAGGCACGCTCTGTAAGTGGCATTATCTCTTCAGAAATTCTGCTGTAGACCAATCAAAATTAAGAATAGGATAATCTAAGCTATGCAGAAAAAACAAACAAGCAAACAAACAAAACCCCACCTGCTTAAATTTAGGATTAGCCTTATGCATAGGAACCTTCAGAGATTACAGTGGAGTGATCCTAAACAGCTATGGTTGTGTGCAGCTCTATCAGTTTCAGCTACAACTAATTAACTGTTAGAGGGACGATCCTATCAGGAGTAAATGTGCTAGCTGATCACAGTCTGGGGTAATTTCAACTCATTTGCCATGTTATTGCATTCAGAACCATTTTGGTGGACAAAAAGTAGATTCAGATGCCTGAAAGAAAAGCAAAAGAGAGAAGCCCAAGAATTTTAGATGCTGTCTGGGAATAGTCTTGCAGTTATCTGCAATCTGAACAATTTGAAAAACAGCCTGTTTAGTGCACCGTATGCTTTGCTGCAACGGGGGATCTAATCTACAAAAGAGTGTTCTATAGTGTTTACTGGAGCATTTATTTTCCTCTCATATAAATAGACAAACTAAAAACTAATCCTATCAAGAAAATGCAGATAATTTATTCATTAACATAGCCCAATAAATAGGAATAAATCCATGTAAACAGCTATTAATGAGCAACTAATCCCCTAAAAATATTTCAGGAGAGAAAAAAAAAAGTAACCTGTCAAGTGTGAGGGTGGTGGGTGTAAAAACCCCCAAAACAAGCAGTTCAAAACTGCCTACTACAGGCAGAATGTCTACTCGAAGTTACTTTTTTAACTAGAGAGCTCTGACACCTATCTTGAACCATGGTTAGAAGACCAGTAGCCTTATAAATCTGGAGTCAATTAGATCATTTACTGAATACCTGGTTATTAGGTACAGCCTAATTGGATGCTCAAAATCTCAGCTGAAAGTGCATTATTATTAACACAGTAGATAATGTTCAAAAAGATTTCAAACGAACCTGCTTGTTTGAAAAGACATTTTCAGATTCTGAAATCCTTTCAGAGCTTTGTTCGTCCAAAGACAATAGCTGGCAGGCTGCCTAAGAAAGAGTCTGATAAAGAGAAAACTATTATATCTGGCACTTCTTTTGCTGGAAGCTGTAACTCCTATGTCTCTTTTTTTCTGCTCCGCTTGATAATGTAATAATTCTCATGAATGGAATACACAGAAATATAATGAAAAATGATATGATTGTGCAATGAAAGATAAAGCTATTTGAAACTCAGTGGTTTCAAAGCACTGAACGGCACTTTAGCTTTCTGGTAGTCCGCTGAAGTCAACAGAGCTCATTTGCCTCCAGAAATCGACACTACTATCAAAATTTAATGAGTTTTTGTCTCTACCTGGACTTATCCACAGGTGAATCATCCCAGGCTACATGCTTGCAGAACCACAGAACCGCAGGATGGCTGAGGCTGGCAGGGATCTCTGGGTCCGCTGTCCTACCCCCAGCTCCAGCAGGGACCCCCAGAGCAGGGTGCCCACAGTCCAGGTGGCTTTGGGAGATCCCTAAGGAGGAGACCCCACAGCTTCTGGGCAGCCTGTGCCAGTGCTCCCTCACCTGCATAGCACAACTGTGCTTCTGGTGTTCAGGTAGGACTTCCTGTGTTTCAGTTTGCACCCACTGCCTCCTGTCCTGTCCCTGTGCACCACTGAAAAGAGCCTGGCTCTGTCCTCTTTGTGGCTTCCCTTCAGGTATTGATATACACTAATGAGAAACACCCTGAGATTTCCCTTTTCCGTTCTGAACAGACCCAACTCTCTCAGCCTTTCACTGTGGGATGAAACCAGTTAACCCTATGGAGGCAAAGCCTCTTGCAGGTTTCTGAGGTGGTGCTTCCCATGTCTGCTTGATTATTGTCATGAAGGAACCACTTCCACATTATATTCGTTCCCCAAGGTCATCTGAATCATCATCATGAGGAGGACTGGGATCAAGCTAGATAGCTCCTGACCCTTCATTGTCTGTGGCATACGCAGCAGCCATTATTTTAACAGGGTGTATTTGAGCAGAGTTTAGTAAATGATCCCGATGAATACAGGCATTGGCTAACATTCTCATTACAGGCAAAGTGCAGACAGTTGAGCTGCTCATCCCTGTCCCAACACACCTTGCTTTTCTTTGAAAGAAAAATGAATATATTCAAAATATTTTAAAATAATAAAGTAGAACCTTCACCTAACATTGGGATATTATTGTTGATGCTGTTGTTAGCAGTCAATGAACTACAGGTAAACTGCAGGTTTACTTGTAGACTCCCCTGTGAAGTAACTCATTCAAGCCCTAATCCAAATAGTACAGAGTTCTTCAGTATTCCTTTTATTGACTATGATTTTTGGGTTTTGATTGAACTCTTAATTCAGATGAGCGCATTGAGAGTTTGGCCTACCTGATCTATTAAAAGAAACAATTTTTCTTGCACGAAGCATCAGCAAGTAGCATTCAAATGTGGAAAATAACTTGAAGTGTCAGAATATCTCCATTTCACATACACAGAAGTGTTGAGAAACATCTTAAGGCCTCCATGCCAATGAGGATGGAGTACTCCACACAGGTAAAGCATTACTGCTGGGGTCTTGGCCTCCCATGTGCCATCTCTTCTTTTGGTTAATAAAATATGCCCACTGGATTGTAGGACTACGTGATGGATAACGCGCTACAGAGACACACACAGAAGGGAATCTAAAAGGTGAGGAGTGCAAGTTCAGGTGTCAAAGACTGATTTCATGTAGACCCATCCTCAAAGTGCTCAGAATACAGAACAGCTGGTGGGCAGAGCACCTCAGAGCAAGTGCTGTCTGCTGCTGAATCCAACCAAGCATTGCTCTTCAGGAGGTAAACCAAGCACCTTTACTTCTGTGGCATTATAGCTACTAGATTCATTTTAAACTAATCTTGCAAGTCCTGAAAGCAATAACTAGAGGAAAAGATGAAAGTCATTTAAAGGTATTCCCAAACCCATAAATAACGGTTTCTAGTACAGATAGGTGACATTTTGTGAGTGAGTTAAACAGATCAATTCAGCATCACTAATATATGAACTCAGGTAGCAACAATACAAGAATCAAACCTTGAGGGACTGCGTCAAGGCTGTAAGCAGCTTCAGATCACTGGTCTTTACAAAACAGTTATTTTATGTGGACATGATGAATAACACTTCCGCCAGGCTAAGGCCAGCTCTGATATATGCTTATCCCATTACTTCCAGATACTCTGGCAAAAAAAATATACTTAAATATCAAGTAAAGAAATAGGTTTCTTTATAAATATCTGTTATTTTGTCATGCAAACAGTGGCAAAGATAATGGAACGTGGAGATGTGAAGTCTAAAAACTGAAGCACTGAAATTGCAATTAGTAATTGTATTAGCAGTATAATAAGCAATAGTATAGATGCATTTTACACCTGACAGTAGAAAATACAGAGAGAAGTCATTGCAACAGAGACAACAGCCCAACAATGGGACAATATATCAGTCAGCATACCTAGACAATGAAATAGGACAACTGGACTAGGGAACTTGCTTATCTCTTATAAATAACTTTACTTTTAAGGCTTAAGGATAAAGAAATCTGGTTTGTAACACTGGATAGATTTTTGTTGTTGTTGTTCTAATCTCCTTATTTTGAAGGAAAGGTACATACACAATATGTTCATGACAAGGAGTTACAAAAAATTCTAATTGAATAAGGATCTCTTAAGCATAAAATGAGTAAGATTTATGGAATCAGCCTAAAAATTCATAATTCGCAGTTTCATCATGAGTATAATGAAATGCGATCTTGCAGTTCAAACAAACTTATCATTAAAAGCCTTGAATAAAAGAAGCATTAAAGCATAGTTGTATTTGACAATCTGATACAGATATTGAAATTAGTATTGGGCTAATTAAAATGTTCACTAGAATAAAAAGTCTTTTAGATTTAAAATTGTTATCATGTTACCAAAAATTAAGATTTAAAAGGCTGATAAAGCAACTCCCTAAATAACTTAAATCACTTTTTCCTTCTAACGTTTTGAGGTGTACTTCAAAACCAGCACAGTATAAGAGGAAGTTGCATGGAAGAAGGTGCTTTTGATCACAGAACTGAAGCATGGTTGAGACTGAAAGGGTCCTCTGAGATTATCTAGTCCAAATGTCAGCTGGGAGAAAGGAGCGAGCAATGGGAGAGAAGCAGCAGTGGACGAGGCCTGAAGGAACAGCATCAGGCCGGAGCTGCAGCCCATGGGGAGGAGCTTGCGGTCGGGCAGGAGGGCTGGAGGAGCTGCCGCCCCTGGGGTTGTGCTGAAGCAGTGCCTGCAGGGGGGGACCCACGGTATGAAGCCATGTTGGAGCAGTGCTTGGAGAGCTGCAGTCTGTGGGAATCCCATGTGGAATCAGTTTGCGAAGGATAGCATCCATGGGAGGGAGCCTGTGTGGAGCAGGGGCAGAGAGTGACCATGTAGGAGCAGCAGAGACGAAGTGTTATGGCCTGATTGCAGCCACCATTGCCACTTGAGGGGAAAAGGTAGCAGAGCGTGAATGGGAGGAAAGTGTTTGTAATTTGCTTTTAGTCCTCACTGTTCTAGTCTGTTAGTAATAGGCAATAAATTATATTGATCTCCCTATACTGAGTCTGTCTTGCCTGTGATGGTAATTGGTGAGCAATCTCCCTGTCCTTATCTCAACCCATGAGCATTTTCTTCCTTGTATTTTGTCCCTGTCTTGTTGAGAAGGAGGAGTGAGAGAGCAGCTGTGTGGTGCCTGACTGCCCATTGGTGTTAAAACACAACTCCACAACCTCCTTAGACGACTGGTTCTCCCTCACAGTATAAAAAGGTTTCTCACAATAAAATAAATATTTTCCTTGTGTTCAGATGGAATTTGACATGTTTTAATTTGTTTCTTCTTGTATAGTTACTGGGCATCACTGAGTAGATTCTGGCTCTCTTCTCTTTTAATTCCTTCCCATCAGGTATTAATACACACTGATAAGACTCCCCACTGAGTCTTTTCTTCTCCAGGCCTTCTTTTCAGCTCAGTAGAAATAAAATATTTTTTCATAATTCAGCAGGAAATTGGGTAAATGTTACAAAAAAAATTCTTGATTTAACTTCCTCCCCACCCCCCACAGCTTTTTAATTCAAAAGAAATTTCCAGAGTTTGTTCCATCCTAGTTTTTATAGGGCGCTTTGAGAAATCTCAGGATGTACTTCTGCTCTTGGCTATTTAATTGTAAAATGTTGCTAATGGAAAGCTGTGAGCATAGTTAACTTCAAAAGATGTATTTTTCTTTGGTGAGGAGAGGATCCTAAATTGTGTCTCTTTGTAGTGCTGTGTCTGTTGGCAAATAAAGATTTATCCTGAATTTCTTACAAAGATCTAAATATATAAAGCTATAAATAGATGAGTCTATAAGCTAATTTACTAGGGATGGAGAACACATAGAATCACAGACTGAATCACTGAATGGCTTAGATTGGAAGAGACCTTAAAGATCATCCAGTTCCAGCCCCCTACTGTGGGCAGGACTACAACCCACCTGATGAGGATGCCCATGGCAGCCCATGACCCCATACCATGCCCTGGTATGGGGCATCCACAGCCTCTCCAGGCAGCCCACGCCAGTGCCTCACCACCCTCTGAGTAAAGAATTTCCACTTAATATCTGACATAAGTGTCCCCTATTTTAGTTAAAAGCTATTCCTCCTTGTCCTATCACTATCAGATTATGTAGAATTTTGGTCTCTATTCTGTTTGTTACTTCCTTTTAAGTGAGGTCTACCCAAAGCCTTTTCCTCTCCAAGCTGAACAAGCCCAGCCCCCTCAGCCTGTCTTTGTAGGAGAGGTGCTCCAGTCCTTTGATCATTTTCATGGTCCTCCTCTAGATCCACTCCAACAGCTCCACATCTTTTTTGTGTTGGGGGCCCAGGCCTGGACGCAGTACTCCAGATGGGGACTCATGAGGGCAGAGTAAAGGAGGAAAATCCCCTCTCTCTTCCTGCTGGCCACCCCTCTTTTGATGCAGCCCTGTTGGCCTTCCAGGCCTCCAGAGCACACTGCTGGCCCATGTCCAGCTTTTCATCCATCAGGACCCCCAAAGCCCCTCTCTACAGGGCTGCTCTCAATGAGTTCTTCTCTCAGTCTGTACACATATCTGGGATTGCCTCAACCCAAGTGCAACACCTTTCCCTTGACCTTGTTGAACCTAATTCAATTCTCCTGGGTCCACTTCTCAAGCTTGTCCAGGTCCCTCTGAATGGCGTCCCTCTCTTCTATTGTACCAGCTGCAGACTTCAGCTTGGTGTCATCAACAAGCTTTCTGAGGGTATACTCACACTGTCTATGTTGTTGATAAGGATTTTGAAGAGCACCTGTCCCAAGACAGACCCCTGAGGG
The DNA here is from genome assembly GCA_016647715.1 of Pavo muticus. Taxonomy (NCBI): domain Eukaryota; kingdom Metazoa; phylum Chordata; class Aves; order Galliformes; family Phasianidae; genus Pavo; species Pavo muticus. Next base: position 3,206,884 of record JACDJE010000056.1, on the reverse strand, counting down.
GCACCATTCATGTCTGGCCTCCACCTCGACGTAGAGCTGTTGACCACCCTTTGGCTGTGGCCATTCAACCAATTATTTATCCACTGAATAGTCTAGCCTTCAAATCCATCTCTCTCCTATTTAGAGATAAAGAGGTGGTGTGGAGCCATGTCAAAAGCCTTGCACAATTTCAGGTAGATGACATCAGTTACCCTTCCTTTGTCCACCAGTGTGATTACTCTGTCATAGAAAGGCAGCACATTGGTCAGACATGATCTGCCTTTGGTGAAGCTGTGCTGACTGTCTCAGATCACCACCTCATTTCACACGTGCCTTAATACAGCTTTCAGGAGGATCTGCTCCATGTGCTCCATGTGCCTTCCCAAGTACAGACATGAGCCTTACCAGCCTGTAGTTCACTGAATTTTCCTTTCTCCCTTAAGAATGGGAGTGATGTTTCCATTTTTCCAGTTCCTAAGGACTTCGCTTGACAGACATAACTTTTCAGCCATGATGGAGAGCAGAATAACAACCACAGCAGCCAGTTCCTTCAGGACCCTGGGATGCATGTTGTCCAGACCCATAGACTTGTATACATTCAATCTCATGAGGCACTCTCTGACTTGCTCCACTCTTACACTCAAAAGGATTTTGCTTCTCCAATCCCAGTCTAAGGGTTCAAGGACTTGAGAGGTGTGGGAAGCCTGACTGGCTGTGAAGACTGAAGCAATAAAACATTGAGTACCTCAGCCTTCTTCACGTCTGTTGAAGCCAGTTCACCCTTCTCATTTATCAGCAGAGGTGCGCTCTTCTTTGTCTGTCTCTTCTGACCAGTGTAGCTGTAGAACCTCTTCATGTTATTTTTCACATCCCTCGCCAAGTTCAGTTCCACCTGTGCCTCGGCTTTCCTGATCCAGATAGCTGCCCTTTATTCTTCCCAGATCACCTATCCCTGCTTCCACTGCCCGTACATTTCGTTGTTTTCCCTCAATTTGGCCAGCAGTCTTTGCTCAATTGTGCTGGTTTCCTGCCTCTTCTGCCTGATTCCTTGTACTGGGCAATGGAGAGCTCTGTTGTTCTCAGAAGGGCCGTATCTTCGCCTTTAGTTACACTCCCACAAAAAATTCCAGTAGTGAGTGTTAGAAAAGGATACTGGCCTGTACAATTGGAAGGCACAATTTATCTTTTGTTCTGTTGATCACAGATCAGGAGTCGTATACCATTTCTAAATTCCAGTATTTCTGTCCTCAAATATTTGTGCTTGAAAAATGTGGATGTTTTGGATCCACGTGGCCATTTCCCTGGTGCAGCCCTGACCTGAACCGGATCATTGTTCACAGATAGCTGATAGACAGAACACTGCTGGAAGTGTCCAGACCCACTCTGGAGGATCCCATGTCCCCAGAGTCCCCTTTTCTGTTGCTGCAGCTCACAGAGAAGATAGGTAGGCAAGGGTCTTGTGCTGCAAAAAGTTTTGCAGGGAGTCATGCCTGAAAATGATGACAAAATGCCTTTGAACACTTCTATAACGTTGGAGGTCCTTGTGTGCCAATAGAAGACACCCATTTGGGGTGTGAGATCCTTTTAGTAAAAAATGTTTCTCTGCCCCTTGAAATTAGTCTTGATTTGCTGATTGAAAAGCACGAAAAAGAATGAGATATACTAGCCTTGTTTAGTCATTGGAAAAAAAATAATACTGTGCAGATCTCATTGCTGGATGCATACTGTGTTTTCTCTTTTCTCAGAAGAAAGAAAAAAATGTGAAAATCCTGATGAAATACGAAGTAGTATGTGTTACGTTGCCAAATACACTGGAAATATCTTTCCACTGGAGTGTTTACCTGCTAGTTTATTGAGCTGCTTTGCTGGAAGGAAGAAAAAAGATGGCGATTTTTCAAAGTGTCTGAAGAACAATTGGAGCAAATTCACATAGCTGGCTATTCAAAATGAGGTACTAGGAATCATGGCTTTAAATCTATAATCATGACAATTGAAATGATGTAACTAAAAAAAGTTTTCTTTTAACCGCCTTCTTCACTGTAATTTTGAAATCTATGTTACTCTGAGGTAAACAGTGATATCCTCCCAGCAAAATATTCAATGAATAGTGGAATAGTTTAGAAATCAAACTTTGTATTGCTGTGCCTGATTTTTCTGTCTGACTCATGTTTTAAAAGCAGCTACAGGGACATTTGAGTGAAGACAGTCTTGGCTTAGCTAGAAGTGATAACTGCAATGATGGTAAGATACCCAAAGCTAATCTCAGAAAGAAGACCTATTTGAGACATAACAAAAGACTTAAGAATAATTAGTACATTCTTCTATATGCATGCTAACTGTCTGGTTCAGAAAAAGCATCGAACAGTTAAATAAGTAGTAGAAATGGTACGTTGTCATTCACTGTATCAGCTACAGTGTCCACACAGTCTGAATGTAGTTTGCACCAACTGCAGACATACCAGAGAAGATTATTCATGGAGTAGAAATCATATTAAGTAAGTGTAAAGATGATACTATACTCAGAGCTTTTTTTCATATTAGGGAGAAAGCAAAAATTACTTGAGAATACAGAGGTATTAATATCTTCACTAAAGGAGGATTCAGAACTCCTCTTAGAGAGAGGCTAGCTGACAGATCTGCTTGGAAATCATCAGTAGCAATTAAATCAGAGGAACATGAAAAACAGCAGAAATAATGGGTATCAAATGGTATGTTAATTGGCAACATGATACGGGAAAAAAAAAAATAGATGAAGACTGCCTGTGTAGCTGCATTAAGCCTCCAGTAAGTTGGTGATGGTCTCTTTACACAGCTCTATGAGAGCAGTTCCTGAAATACTGCCTTTATTTCAGGAGATCTCTTTTATATGAACAAACTAAACAAACTGAAAAGGAGTTCAGAAAAAAAAAACAACAAAACACAAAACAATAAAAGCAACTGTGAAGAAGGATTGCTCCAGAGTCGAAGGTGTCAAAGACTGTGAGATTTAATGGCACTGCCCAGAAGTGTAGGAGGGCTCTCTAGATCCTGCCTAACTTACTGAGGCCAGATCCCATCTGATGTGGGGCATGACTCCTGCACTGGGTTATAAGAACTAAGGCAGAGTGGAGGCCAGGATCTGAGGTTTTCTACCCTAGTAAGTCCTCAGCAATTCTCTGAACGCTGGGAAGCACTTTGAAGTTTATGAAAGGAAGGTCTGAGGACCAAGAAAAGAAATAAATATGATAAGGAAAAAAACCCAGAATGTTGAGAAGCCATATCTCCTAATATATTATATATATATAAGACAACTCAGAGTTGGAGATTTCCAAACCATCTGGAGAGCAGATGCAAATGGACTACATGGAACCATCTGGGAATGTGATTTTAGAATGCTGTTGATAATGGGTTATGTCCACCTATAATGTCAATATCCAGCATTTGTGAAATTATCCCCCTGAGTCATCACTGCTGCCATTATTGTTGTTACTGGTATAGTAAGATTCAACAGCACAGTTAAATTCACATGGGATAATGAAGTTGAAGTCCAGTCTTAACAATCCAAGTACTAAGTATCAACCTCAATATCATTAAAGTCAAATCTTAATGATTCCTAAAACCAGATTTCATTCCCTAATTCTGCACAATTCCTTGAAATTTTCTAGAAGAAAGAGTGCTTAGAAAACAAATCTGGAAGTCTTTGAAATAAAAGACAGGACACAGTTGTGATCTGTTAAATAGGTAAATACTTGTAGAACGGAAAATATGTGAAGTTCCTTTTCTCCAGGACAAAATATGCTTACAAAACTGATAATTGAATCTGTTTTAGGTTGGAAACCACATCAGAAGTGATCTGTCTGGATCTGTTTAGTCTTCTTTGTAGCATGCATTCAATTGAGTAAATTTAAGTATTATTTCTACTCCATCCTCTCATTTCTGTATATAAGAGAAGGAAAATTTAAAAAGTTACAAATTTTACAGTCATCTCTGGTATGTTCAGTGAGAATAGCAAATGCCATCCAGATCTTCCCAGGACACGTGGAAGCCTCATCAAAACAGTTCTCCATACTTTAGAGAAACAGCAGCCGCTGCTAGAGACTATTCAGATGATTTTTTTTCCCACTGAGCACTCATTATTCTTTCTGGCTTGATGTGGGAGAAAGAGAAAGGAGAAGCACACATAGGCTTGGTAACGTACAATGTTTTGGGGCAACCTCTTGAATAAGATTAAATCTTAGAAAATCCAATATGTAAAATATCTTTGACAAGCTTACAATGAATTAAGATTCAACTTAATTAGTTTTCACTGAATACACATGGCTAGTTTGTGCCATCTACATTCAGTATGGTTTATTGACTGGGATCTTCCCACTTAAATAAAGACATTATTTATCTCGGTTTTCCTTAGACAAAAACCAAAAACTAGACCAAAGATGAAATATTCAGATCAAGCTCAGACAGTCCTTGCAGTCAAATACTTAAAGTGACTTAGGCGCTTAAAAAACCAAGTGTCTTCAGGGAAGACCAAGACTGGAACTTGTACGTTAGCACTTTGAGGAAAAAGTTTCACTATTATTAAAGGACATTTGTTTTGAGTTCTCAGTTGTTCTTACGATTTGGGAAGAAATCACCTGCCTTGGACTTGAGAGGATAAATAATGCAAGCAATGACATTTTCTGGTCATGAAAAATAAAAACAAAATATATCAAATGATCCTGGAGAACAGAAATATTTATAATACTGTAGTTTTAATTTGTTTAAAATATTTTTGAGAGGGGAATAAAATGTAGTGCTGTGATTTTGCTTTTTAAAAAGAAATCTGGAAGGAATTACATACTAAAGCAAAACAAGTGAATAAAGACTCTAGAGATATGACTAGAAATGTAGTTTTTGAATGAAGAATAAATGAGTATTAATCCAAAATTGCCCTTTGTTGTTAAATATTGGTTTATTTCCTCTGCATAAATTGCTACCTAACAGCAGAATGTAGCATGAATATGTGTTACAACAGATTGATTCTGTACTAACTTTTCAAAAGGATATTCCTAAAAAATACCTATTGAAGGAGAATGTGAGCTGTTTCTCTACTAGGCTGCCCTTTGGAAACCATGGAAACTACAGGTTTGCCCAGGACATGAAAGAGAACTCCATTGCATCGGACACATTTATTTGTTTAGATTCAAAGTTTTACAGCAATGGAAGACATTATAACATTGTACTGTGGCTCTTTGTCAGGACCCTGACCTCTACACTGGAGCAGTACTCCTTGGAAATAAGAAACTCTTTAAATCTCTGGTGATCTGCTACAATAACAGCTGTTATTGCTGTCAGGCCTGTATTCCTGTGAAGCAGAAAATCATTACTGATCAATAAATCACCCTCCTAAGGAAATACGGGAAGGTGATGGCATCATCTCTCACTGTTCCGTCCTTGCAGCAGAAACAGGAGCTGCCCCAGCAGCAGCTTCTCCCTGCAGAGATGCACAAGAGAAGCAGCCCTTGAGCACTGCCCTCTATGAAAACAGTATGCCACCTGTAAGAATTATTAGCTCATAAAGATGGCCCAGATCCCCACTGTCTGGAGCCGCAGAGTCATGTACATGCTATAGGTACCATGAAACCCAACAGTTCTGCTTTGCTTGAAGGTGAAAAAGATGGAAAGTGCAAAGAAGTGAAGAAAAGGCCACTTGAAAATAAAAATGATGAGGAGGTTGTTCCTAAAGAAGGAAAAGAAAATTTAAAAGAAAGGGAATGTGAACACAAATGTGTATGGTAATTTTTCACTGCAGCATTCAGTGATAAAGCAGTTGCACTGATATTTTTCTCAAATAATTCTATAGCAGGAAGGAATACTAAACTAAAGATTTTGCCTGATTGAAAAAAAAAAATTGTTCAATGTAATTTGGCAAAAGTACTTGAAAGGTAAATTAGTGATACATATTAATTAGAAAATCTATCAGGAATCTTGGGTTAACTGTTGTTTATACACACACCCTACAATTAGAACATTAGCTATAAAGAACATTTACCCCTAAATCATGAATGTACTAAGGATTGTTGAATGTACTGGGGGTTAGATATTAGGTACTAAGGGTAGAATGAAAATTTTGATTTTTTCTCCTTAATTTATTTCAAATGCACTTCGGAAAGAATAAGATATATTTCCTAGTGACTACGCTTGACTAACTGATGCTGAGCAAGTATTTAAACATACATGTCTCTCAGACATTATGGATCAATCCAAAGATATTCTGAATGGGAGAAATTGCTGTTTGGTTTATTGCCAGCTTTCTTTATTTAGGCAAACGTGGCCCAACTTGCTGTACAAATAGTAGAATTTGTAGCTCTACGACATACTGACCTACCAATCCACCAATCAAGAAAAAAAAGGAATAACTATTTTGAGTTAATGAATTGAGTTTCAGTAAAACTCTCTGAACTAAAATTTCATTTCTAGGGAAAACTGTTAACCTGAAAAGCAATCTAAAGTCAGATTGATTTCAAACTAAAAAGAATATACAAAGGACTTAACATTTTTAAGTGGTTTAAAGTGTTATTTTCATACCTGAATATTATTAAAAAATACTATTTGTACCACTAGTAGCGTTGGTTCTGCTTTAATTTGAAAAAAAAAAAAAAACAAAAACAAAACAAAAATAACCCTATTCTTTTTCACCAGTAAAAATACTTTTCTTCCTTCTAAATTCCAGCTTTTCCGAATTAATATTTCAAAATGTCTCAAAATGGTACAGGAACTATTTTCATCATATAGCTGTGAATTAATTTTCCTTTGCCACCATTTGAACTGTTTTTCAAATATTTTGTACCTTTGCTTAGTTTCAGTGGAAACATATTTCATAGCATTAATTATGAAATATATGCATAAGCAGAGAAACAGTATCAGTGCAGAGAGTTTATTTATGCCATGCAAAATTTTGATCTAATCTTTAACATCTTTTTTTCTGGTAATTCTTTCTCAGCTTTAATGAGTTAGGCTTTAATATGAAATTGGGCAAGTGTCCAAGGAGGAGGAAAGAGAGGTTGAACCTTCTGCTATTATGGACTATAACAATGAAAACTAATAAGATCATGTGGAAAGCTGCCAAGGTTCGAAGAGATGTATTTATTGTCTTGAACAACTTCAAAATAAAACAAAATAAATGCAAAATAAACAACAGGATGATCAGAGAACAATTACCGAATCTCAACATTAAAATTAAATTTTAAAAATACTTTAATTTCAGAGATGACAGATTAATGGAATCTTTCATCACAATGGACAAACACAATTCTCTTTTAATTTACGTTCTTCTAGCTATTTGAGGTAAAAAAAAGTGTATTCTACAAAGGTAAGATAAATGGGAAATATTTTGTGGAGATCATAGAAAGTAATTAAATGCCAACTCCCCTGGAAATTAGTAATATGAAAATTCTGTAAACATGCCTTTAGGATTATGGGATTATTATAATTTGCTAGTTTAATGCAATCCTTTGTCTTTACATGGAGGAAAAGCATTTGACAAGGTTGAGTGGTCAGTTTTTAATCAAGTAAACATTTTGAAAGTTTTTCAAGGATGCAGAAGTGTAAAATGAGTTTTAAAAATCAATGGCCTTCTGTAATATATTTTGCTAAAGAGAAAGTAAGGTGTTTCAGAAGTTCACAGCTCTTTCAAGAGTTCTACTTTTTGTTCTGTTTCCCCTACCTGATGGTGTCCACTGACATAGTTACACCACTGTAGAAAGCACCACTAGATTGATCAGTCAACTGGGATTACACGGACTCAAGTGCAAACACCTTGCAGTTGGCCTTGTTGAACTTCGTTTGGTTCGTGTGGGCCCACTTCTCAAGCCTGTCCAGGTCTGCCTTGGGTGGCATCCCTTCCTTCTGTCATGTGAACAGTACCACTCAGCTTGGTGTCATCAGCAAACTTTCCGAGGGTGCACTCGATCCCACTGTCTGATGCTAAAGAACACTGGTCCCAAGACAGAACCGTGGGGGACACCACTTGTTAATGGCCTCCACCTGAACATAGAGTGGTTGACCACCACCACCCCCTGGCTGTGACTATCCAACCAATTCCCTTCCCACTAAGTAGTCCAGCTGTAAAATCCATCTCTCTCCAATTTAGAGATAAGGACAAGTCACAGGACAGGAACACACCTTGTAGCACAGCCATTAAACAGCTGAATGTCTCTAATGTTGTGGGTGAGCTGTAGGATGAGAACGTTGCCTCTTCTGACCTTCATTGATTATGTAACTCATAGAGTTATTGTTTTTTGTTGAAAGTGTAGAAAATCCTGGTCTTATAATCAATCACTTTTCACCAGCATGAAGGAGCAAAGAAACACTGAGTCAAATTCTCTGCTACTTCTTGTGAGAGGAAGAGCATAGGATGCACAGTCCAGGAAGGGTAGTGTTTAAGGAAAGGACATGTTTAAGGAAATCCTGTATGACCAAGTGAATCCTGGGGGAACGCAGTGCTGCATATATTGACACTATGCAGCCCTATCAAAAGCACCTCTATCTAAAATACTGACAAACTGGATGCACAAAAACAATTGTGTAAATATCTAAATTAAATACCACTACTGGACCATGTATTTTGCTTTAAATTGTTAACTGTCAATTTAACTCCTCCTTGGTGTTCATCTTTTCAAGGAAATTTATGATAACAAATATTTATCATAGTTTAATTCTGAATGCTTCACTAAGTTCTACTATACTTGAGGATATTGGTGGAGGAAAGCCATCATTTTTCCTAGGTTATTATTACTACGTATTTATTGTGCATTCATTTAAATTTTGCTGCACTTGTTACCAATTTTGGCAAAATAGAAGCTGAAGTAGAGTATAATTCCCCTGAGATTTGGGAATGCCATTGACTTATGCCATTCTCTTTGTGACTGAATGAGAGCATCACATCCTGTGGCTCATAAATGAGCCAGCATGAATGCATGCTGGTCCGCAACTGTCTGAATGCACAACCCAGCCACATCTTTTTCTTAATCATAAACTGGAATTGAATTTGTTCAGCTCATTCCTTAGCATAACAGGGGCATCTCTCCTCTAACTTCAGCAAGGATTTCATATCATCTTCTTTGCTTAAAAGACATTATTAGTTTTTTCAAGCTGTATTAAATTGGGTAGGGGTTATGTCAAGAGATTTGTCACTCTCAGCAAGCAAGCGTGGGAAGAACAGTATATTTATTCAGAGTACTTTTCCAGTCAGTGTATTTACAGCCTCCACTTTTATTTTAGATAAAGCTAAGCCATTTCCTAGGGTTTTAAAATTTACAGTAGAGTCACCTGTATGTTTTTTTTTTCTTTTGATTACCATTTCTCCAACTCTTCTGATCATTGGAAAAGTCATCCTAACTGGAATTGGTTCCTCAGAGATCATCTCTGCTTATTAGGGCCACCTCAGAGGACATGAGTGCTACAGCTAGGCTGGCAAATTATGCAGCTCAGGTGTCCTGCTTTTGTCTTGTGTTTTCCTTTTGCTTGATAAAACTCTCCCGTCTACTGTCTGGGCGTGGTTCATGACTTGGGATCCTGGATAATAATTTGCCTCTTGAGTATATTCTATTCTTTATTCTAGAAGAACAGAAGTTGTTTATGAAAAGGCTTAGTGCACAATAGATTTTCAGGTACAACAATATATTTTCAAGTAACAGTGAGTGTTTTAAATCATTCATTTTGCCTTTATTTTCCACATTTTCCTTTTTTCTCTTATTCCAGCACAGTACTGCTAGACTAGTAGGTATATATAATTTCATCTGTAAGAATGGTGCTTCTGTGATTTTTTTTTTCTAGCGCCACTGCTGAGCACTTCTGCACAGTTATCTGCATTCAGTACTGACATGACTAGCTAATGAGAGGTGGCAGGAAGGTAGGTGGGTCACTGAAGTTCACAGCTACATCACATGTCAGCCTCAGCTCTGGTGCCAGGTGCTAAAATCCAAAGGACAGGGAGTATGGAGCAGAGATGTAAAGGTGCTGCTCCACTTATTCTCTCCATTAAAATTGTTTTTCTCATAACAACTAAGTAAGAGTGGTTGATTGGAGTCACTTGAAAGAACAGAGAAAATGTCCATTGCCTTGTAAAGGACTTTGGAACTCTGCTGTTTGTCTTTTTTTTTTTTTTTTTTCTTTCAGTCTTTCAGTCTTCTGGCACTGCTGTTCCAAATTACAATATGTAACAGGTTTCCATTGATATCTCTATTTGGTGAGGTTATGAGCACTGCATTTACTGTGCATTGGCAGACACATGGACTCACAAGGGATTTTACTGCCATGTCCAAGCTTGCAGAGTAGGTACCAACTCATGCCATACACCAAAAGAATCACGGAGGAGATGTTACACTGTGCAGAGTATATTAACGGTATTTTTAAACATTTTTGGAGTGATGGAGTCTCCCTAGAGGGACAATTGGGCCAGCTGGGGTGCCTCCCTGGACAATCCAGTGATTCCTCTGCCTAACAGCCTATTTTTCTTCCTGAAAAAAAGAGGTTTAGAATGCATATATAGAGAAACCTTCTCCCCATGAGGTTGGTCCATAGAGATAGTTCAGCCTGGGCCCTGGGGCATTTACAAAACCTGCCCCTTCCAGCTGGATTGTGCTGATTATGCTGTGATCCTACAGAGGGGGAGGAATTGCGCTTTGCCTATCAGAATCATGAAAGAGTATTAACTCAAGATTATCTCCTTCTGTGTATAGATACACAGGTTATATAAACATCATTCCTTAAATATTTGCTTTATAATATAGAGACAACATACAGTAAAAATCAAATGCTGAATTTATTTCTTGTGAACCATTAACAAAGCTAAGTATACTTAGTGAAAAACTGCTTCCAGCATTTTCCTTTCTCAGCAGAACAGGCTAGTATTACTACCACATCCTCCCAGTAAATCTAAGTAACAATCTGACTACCTAATGGCTCATGGTCTAGAAAATATCAGGCTCCAGATGATGTGTATATTTCTATATTCACAGTTGTGATAATGTTCACATTTACACTGAGATAAATGACCAGCCAACATTGTCAGCTGTTGTACACAAAAAAGATAAAAAACTGAGGATGGTTAAAGACCCATTGTGGAGACCTCACTGTGGCCTTCCAGTACTTGAAAGGAGTTTAGGTTTCTAAGTTACTTAAGTTTCTAAGTGGGTGACTGACTTTTCACGTGGTCTGATGGTGACAGTACAAGAAGGAATGGTTTTAAACTCTAAGGGGAGATTCAGATTAGATATTAGGTGGAAATTCTTTACTTAGAGGGTGGTGAGGCCCTGGCACAGGCTGCCCAGAGAGGCTGTGGGTGCCTCATCTCTGGAGATATTCAAAGCCAGGTAGGATGGGGCCCTGAGCAGCTTGATTTGGTGGGTGACAGCCCTGCCCAAGGCAGGGACTTGGAACTGGATGATCTTTGAGGTCACCTCCAGCCTAAGCCATTTTATGATTTTGTGATTATGCAGTGTGGATCATTTTGCCTTTGTGCAGCACTGCTACTACAGAAACTCTGTTGGTGGCTGAGAGCAGGAAAGCAGCCTGGCCTTGAGGCAAGTCTTCTGCAGGATTTTCTCTAATAGATGCAAGTCCAAGGTGCTCACCAGACCAGCTAAATTCACCTTCAGCCACGCTAAAAAGAAAACCTTAAGGATAAGAAATATTGTGCTGGATTAGGACTGAATTCACTGTAACATTCAGTATGAAGTCACTGAAATCCGAATGCATAATTTCAGGATTTGTTCACACTCGTTGTGAGCCTCTACCAAGATGGCTATACCACACTGCCTTCAGTGAACTGAAAATTAGCAAGAAGTTCTGCTGCTTCATCCATGGACCTGGAAATGTCAGGTACAGTAAAACTCACAAAAGTAAAGGATTTTAATTATGTGAATGCTTTATGTTCTGCATCACATGAATCATACAAGATCTTACAGAAATCTAGCTTGATTCCAATGTATTATTCATCAGGTTTTCCTTTTGTCTGGAAATGTTACAATAACCTTGTCTGAGCAGGCTGGACATTGCAGCCTCACAATGCATGTGGAGAACACTGGCACCACTCTGTTATAGCAATAGCACTACCCACTGTCCTGCCTATAATCCTACTGAAATACTTTGGAAATTTGATGATGAAAGGTTTTTAAGCCAGAATTGTTCCTCTAGCTCTCTTCTGGGAAAATTAAATGGTCAATGGAGCTTTTTCATCTTAACATTGTTCAAGGCCAGACATACACATTCTAAAAGGTATTTGCATACATCTATCTATCAGGTAAGAATTGTGCCTGTCAATAACTTTCCTACATACTGCATTTTTCAAAACAAAGATAAACCCCTTACAATTTAATTTATACTCAGTGTGCCCACATGCTACTGATTTGCATACTAGTCAGAGTAGCACAATCCTAATTTGTGTGTTGTGAACACCCTACAAGATTTCTATTAATATGAATGGCAGTTAAAAACTCTCAACACAATAGGAGATCAGGCCATATAGAGGGCACAGTGTAATGTAATTCCTCTATATTAAATTCTTTGTTGTTTTGGTAATAGAAAGCTTTTTCTTTTCATTCCTTATCAGTTATTTGCCGAATCCATTTTCCCCTGTCAACACTGCAAGCAAAACTCTTTGCTGACGCAGGTGGGTACATCTGCTTTCACTGATGCTGTGCTTATCTGCACCAGCGTTTCATTGATCCCAGCTCCCAGAATAATAGTGACTTTGCGGTATGAATAAGCCTTATTATTTTGTCCCAAAAAATTTCAACAGGGAACTGAGGAATACTTGTGTTATTTTTGTGACTGTTGTCGCTGAGCTGGAAAGGAGGAGGCAACCTGAAGGAGCAAGTAGGGAAGGTGAAAAGGTGACCTTGGTAAGAGGCAGGCCACATCCAGCATCTAGGTACAGATGTGGCACAGACCGGGGAGCCCTTATCCCCAACTCCAGTGGCAGCATCACACTAACAAGAGCAGGCATGAAATGAAAGACCAGAGCTCCCCTGGCAAGCGCTCTTGGGTTATGCCCAGAGACCATAATTGGCTGTACCAGCTGGAGCCAAAGCAAAGGTCAAGTAAAGGTGAAATTAAGACTTACATATGCAGTTTACTTTCTTGAGATTCCAACATGTAAATTTCCTTGTAACCACAATGAGTTGCATACATCAACAAAAATATTAGACTGTGAGTCAATGCCTTCTCTTAATGGGTGAGGTGGAAGGGATATATCTGCAGGTCCTGGACCCCTTCTGTCAGTGCTGCAAGACAAGATACTTCTCTTTCCCTTAGGGAAGAGTTCGGCCATGCCAAGGGGAATTTGACCAGCAAGATGGATCTCAGAAACTTGAATGAGGACAGGGAATAGCCATGGATATCTAATAAAAGCAAAATGCCTGCTCTGTAGCACTGTTGAGTCTCCACCATCTCACACTGAAAAGACAGTGTTTTTTAAATAAATGTTGATATATTTAAAGAACCATTTTTTAAAAAGGAATTTAATATTACAAGATTTATATAATCGCTATTTTCTTATCAATTTAAGTGGTGAATTAAAGCTCCTTCAACTCTTGCTTTAAGGTGCTTGATGATGCCAGATGGTACTTAAATTCTGTTGTCTAACTCTCTGTCTCACTCACTGTTGGTCTGTTCATATTCCAGGAAACCCAGCAGCATCCTCTGCTTTATCTGGAATGATTATGGAGGAACTATAAATGGGAAAAATACCCTTGATAAAATGCTTTTTTTCATTGTCATCTCTTTTTCATCTAAAGGAAATGTTCTTCTGAAATCTATAATTTTTGATGGGGTGAATGAACATTTAAAATCATAAAACTTTTCTGGATGTTTTCATAAGTTTAAGTAGAGTCAGTAGGGTTGTGGAATTCTTTGGACAGAGATGACAGTTTGTAGTCAGATGAATTAAAAACTAGTATTTTAAGATTAACATAAATTTAGATAGACATATGATCTTCAAATCCAAACTGTGGCATTCTTTGTAACATAGATATAATAGTATCTACATATATAATTTTTTTTCATATATATTTATGAAAATTATTCTATGGCAGAAAACTGATTCTAAGCTTTTATGAAGAACACCTATGTAAAGAGAAAAATAACGGTACCTACATTGGATGAGTGTTTAAGCAGACACATTCTATATCTTTTTTATAAGGATTTAAAATATTAGTAGAAAATATGTCAGTCTTCCAGCTTAAATGTTAGTAATCATCATTGAATGTGATTTTATATTTACTTATTCTTAATGAATCTGGTTTAATCGTGGTTTCTTTAATTAGAGAATATGATTTAAGCCATGTTGGGGAAATTCCAGCCTAACCAGTTGGTTTGCATGAAGCCTTTCTATTGTTTTCCAACAGTGGCACGGTCCAGTGAGATGTCTGTATTTAAGGCTATTCATTCTCCTGCACCAAAAAGCTTATTGTGTGACAAAGAGATTAATTAGATAACCTTTTCAAGATGTCTTTCAGGCTTTATCCACTAGTTACCATAACTGTCAAGAGTCTAAAACAGTAGGTGCTCTCAAAAAACTGCTGTTTGTTTTCCTGAGTACAACACCACAAAAACCATGTAAGGACCAAGTTTTCCTCAGAATACCTTGAAATGCATTTGGAAAACAAATATGTTTTGAGAGGTTTTTTTTTTTTTTTTTTTTTTAATTTTTTTTATGTTTTCTTGGTGAACCCAGTGCTCATATATAGTGAAATTAGCAAGCGATAAGTTGTTAATTCTTAGTAGTGAAGGCACAGGGGAAAAAACAAGAACGCTCAGTTGTGGAGTAACTTCTACAGACAGCTAGATAGACTGTGACTCTGTAGCTTGGAAAAATGGGGTCCCAGGGAGACTACAATACAGTTCTATTAGACCATAAAGAGCAAAGAGGAGGTGAAGAACGAAAAAAAATATTTGCTGTCTTTTGGAAGAAAAGTGAAATGAAATCAGAAGGTGAATATTTTATAGCAGATAGAAGTAGCTGTTCATAGAGTAAAGCTGTGAAATGCCTCTGTACAAGACAGAGTGGAACTCAATTGTGAAGGTTTACACTAACTATAAAAAGGCAGGACAAATGCACAGAAGTCATACTGCATTATTAAATAAGAACAAAGATAAAAAAATGCCCAGCTTTTGCCTCAGGAAATCTCTGATCCGCAATTTTTGGATGTGGGAAGAATATATATGGGAGGTATCACTATTTGCTCGACCTCTTTTTTGCTGTTTCCTGAGCAGCCACTGTTAGTCACTCCCAGGAAGAAGAAAATGGGCTAGAGGAATATTTAGTCTTACATGTAAGAGCTCCTTCTGTGTTATTCCTTAATAAGTTCCCCACTGCTTTAACAAGCTTGCTATTTCCAAAGTTTTCTTCCCATTTCTTAGAGGATTGATGTAAAGAGTTTTACTTTGTAAAAAGCTTCAAAAGTAGCAGATTTGGTGCTAAAGATTGTAAATAACCCTTATTGATTGGCTTTGTATGAAAAATAGCAGTTCCTAAGTCATTGTAAGCTTTAGTGCCAATAAGTTACAACTTGAATTTCCTTTTACAGAAAACATTTTGTATGCCTAAGGGTTTTTCTAATGGTTTCTGTCATCATACACTGCTTCCCTTTAGTATTAATGACTTCTCGATCTACTGCTTTGCATCTGCATTCTCTTGAACCACTTCAGCATTTTATCTTTTGTCCTAGTTTTAACTTTTCTTCAGCTCTATTTATCAGCTGACTGTCAAAGACTGTTTTACAGCGTCTCTTAGAAGATCTGACTGTATACTGCCCTGATTTATTCAAAAGCAGTGTCCTGTAATTTTTGCAGTGAATCTCAGTCCTGGAGAAGATTCCTTAAGAATCAGGGCAGTATCTTAAATATGTGATCTTAAATATGTGATTTCAGTTCCACCAGGACATCATACAGTCATGCTAAAATAGAAGAATCTTTACCACTTAATTAACAATTTTGAAACTGTAATAGGAATAAATGACACAGTCTTACTCCTTTAGTAGCAACCATTGATTGAACTCTGAAAATAATTAAGAAAAAAGGTTAAGTATTTAATTATCTGTTGTCCTTTCATTCTTTGTTTTTATAACAGAATGATATACAAGTAAAGTCCTTCCAGATCTAATTCTCTTTCCCAGGGCACTGCAAAAATTTCAGGAACATAAAGTGAGAGTTTATTTGTAATTGAGTGTGCACTTTATTTATTGATACAAGTAACTGAAAATCATCCCTATTAGCAAAGCCAATTATTCTTTTGCATTCTTAAAAAGATACTTGCTTTCAAAACCATAAATTTAACAGCTGTTTCCTTTTACTAATTCTTCTAACGTAAAAAATATCTGTGGAAAAGTAGCCATCTTTCAAACCCCTTGAAAAAATGTCAAATAGTTTAAGTAAATATTTGTAGTCTTTCCAGGTTTTCTTCCCTTTAGTGGTGCTAGCTAGAATCATAGAATCATAGAATCATAGAATCACTAAGGTTGGAAAAGACCCACAGGATCATCCAGTCCAACCATTCACCCATCACCAATGGTTCTCGCTAAACCATGTCCCTCAACACAACATCCAAACGTTCCTTGAACACCTCCAGGGTCGGTGACTCCACCACCTCTCTGGGCAGCCCATTCCAGTGCCTGACCACCCTTTCAGAGTAGTAGTATTTCCTAACGTCCAGCCTGAACCTTCCCTGGCGGAGCTTGAAGCCATTCCCTCTAGTCCTATCACTAGTCACATGAGAGAAGAGGCTGACCCCCAGCTCACTACAACCTCCCTTCAGGTAGTTATATAGCTGCTGCTTTAAGAGATGCTGACATTTAACTCATCAAAAAGCCTGGAAAATTTGGGTTTCTTGATAGGACGAGTCCTTAATTAGAAAGGGTTTTGTTTGTTGGTTTTTGTTTTTGTTTTTATTTTATTTTTTTTGTATGTAAATAGCGACAATGCCTGAATATGGCTTTGCTGTAAGCTTTGTCCCTGCCCCCTGCAGCAGAAAGGAAAAAGGAAAAGGAAATGAAAAGAAGATTGAAATCCACTCTAAATGGCTACACACTGCTGACCTGTAACTCTCCAGACAATCCACCTGGATAGGTGAACTGTTTGTTTGGCAGGCCAGAGGAGGTTTACTTGCCATCTGTGATGGTACGTGTGTTGGGGATGAATCAACTCTGGGTTCTGCAGTTGCATAACCAGAGTGTGCTGAGAACTTTGTCCACTCTCTTTTCTCTGAATTCATCCCAGAGAGCACTCTGGTTCTTTCTTTTTAGTCTTACTTTTCTGTGTTTTAACATACAAAGACTCGTTTTACTCATATTTGAGGAAGCTGCAATGACGTACAAAGTCACAGCTACTGTGTAATTGGTACTGCTTGATAGTCATTGAACCCCCAGATATATCCATAACATTTTGGGAAAAGCAAAAGCAGTTATCAAAGTACAACGATACCACAATTAAACAGAAAAAAAAAATCCTAAAGGTTTCTCCACAGCTTGTCCTAATTTTGAGTTTGACTCATAATGTGGCACTCACCGTGGCTATCTTTAGCTGTCTAGACATTGAGTGTTTCATATAGGCTGGTTGCCTAGGTCCTGTTTGCCAGAGAGATCTCCTTAGCAGGACTCATCCCAGCTGTTAAGTATTACTTTAAAAGAGAGTGAATTTTCTCTGCCATCTTTGTGTCCTTTGAAATATGGAAGCGCATGAGAAAACTGTGCTTGTAAAAACGCAAGATTTTGTACTGTCCTACCACTGTGGCCCTAAGCAAATGTGCACTGCACATTGAGGTTAGCAGTGCACAGATAACCTCAGGCAGCTCATTGCAACAGGGTAGCCTGCAGGCAACCCCACTAGGTGCTGCTGATCATGTCACCTGCGTGGTCTTGCATTTATCTAGAAGTGTAGCAAGAAGTTCTCATGTGAACACTGTCTGACTGGAGAAGTGATAAATAGAGCTTATTTCTTTAAATTCCTTTAAAATCCTATAATAGCTCGAATGACTGAAAAGGGATAATCTCTGCTCTGGACCATCTTGGCACAGTGTGCCGCATGTGGGTCGGAATCCTGCTCGATGATACCCCTCCTGGGGATCCCAGTGTCGAACAGGATGTAGGATTATCTATGCTATTCTTGACTTATTGTGCTAGCTCTAATAAATAGCACTGTGAATGATACCTTGCAGAGTGCCTTTCTTACTGGAATCATAATGGGCTAGCACCTCCTGGTGCAAAACAAAACAGTGTTAGGCACTATTTGTAGCATAAGGCAATTCTAAAGAATAAAGAAACAGCTCTCATGAGATGCCTTTTACTAGTCTTATTTCTGACTTGCTACGTATGAAGACCTAAGCGATAGGATTTTGGCATTTGTACTTTTATTCCTCTTTTAAAATTAAAAAAAAAAAAATAAAAGGAGAAAATGTAACAAGATGATTAATCCATGGTGAAAGTGAGTTATGTACGTGCATATACAGCTGCTGGTTTTCAATCACCCAAGTATAAACAGATCTTCTGTAAAAACCATTCTTAAAACATGAAAGAGCCTTTTTTTAAACTTTGCTATCTCGTCCAACCAAATATTTCCGAACTGATTATTTTGGCCAAGAAAGCATACAACAACTTCAGCCCAAAGGTATTTTTATTCACGAAGAAATTTTGGTTTGAAATAGCAGTACTGCAAGAAAGACATTTCCAGAACCTCAACCTCATGTTTGATGAGATCAGGAAATTAATTCAACAATGAAAAGCTGTAGCACAGATTGACACAGTAAAGGCATTTATCAAAATTGGCCAGGAGACTTTTTCTTGTACCACTGAAGAGATGTGCCTTGCATTCAAACTCTCGGTGAACAAAACGCTAACGTAGAGAGAAGCAGATGGCCTAATTTACTGGTAGCAGATCCTTTTAATATTAATTTAAGAGCTGTAGGTTCTAGGACAACAGAAGAGGTTGGTCCTCTAGTACCTCAGCTTGATCTAATGTGAATTAAATTTTGTGGAGTTTGAACTCAGGGCTATGTATTTCTCCAAAAGGAGAGCTGAAAGAGATGCAGATGGTTAGGCCAGTCCTGTTGAAAATATTAAATATTCAACTCTTGCCAAGCTGACAAAGGAAATAATTAGCTTAATATTTCTAAAATGTCATCTACACAATGCAGAATAAAATCAGAATAGGTCTTAGGACTGCTCAGTGCAGTGGCAACATGAGCATGTATTACTTATTACATATTATAGACACGTGCACACTATGACACATATACGTATATGTGGTGATCTTGGGTGTCCACTGTGACACCACAAGGAAACTTTTGTCCCGTACTGTTTCCTTGTACCATTACATGCCTGTGAGAATCATGTTTATTTGATCAATTCTGCTGAGTTTAAAAAGCTGCCTCAGACAGGTGTTGACCTTTGAAAGACAGATGGTTTTCCTCCAGCATGCCTTTGGAGTGAGCTTTGGCTTTGAACCAAGCTCATAACACCTTGGTCTGGAAACATCTGTGATAGCTACTAACTGTGCTGAGTTACTCAGTTTTACTACAGTAATTGAAAACAAGCATGAAATGAGTACAGACTGTTAAAGCTAATACAAAATGAAGGCCTGACCTACCTTGATTTGTGTTAAGATGTTTTTTGTTTGTTTGCTTTTTAATCCAAATTTATTTGACCTAAAACTCTCTAGGAATCCTTCCGTGAGACTCCGAGATGAGGAAATAGTTATCTGTCAAAAGCAAAATTCAGTAGGATAAAGGACTGGTATTTGAAGTGTCCTGATGTGGTACTGAAATGGTTGAAAGATAATTCAACTTTTAAAATAAAAAGATCAATTGAACTTCCAAATTTTATCCCCAGTTTTCCTTAGGATTTGAAGGTTTTTTTTTTAGCAAAGGAAAAACGAGAAAGAAGGTTTCAGATATACTATGAGAGTCTTCCTATTATTCTGAGCTTAATTGCTCTTTTAATATAGTTATGTCATCTAAGATGTCAACATTTTAACTTCTTGTTCTATTTAGTTAGTGATAAGATTTTAAAAACCTCGGAACTTCTCACAGGATGGAAAGTTTAATCAGCTAGACTTGAGCCTATTTCTGAAGATCTTTTGCATAGATTTTCTTTGAACAAATTTGAACCAACTGTTCCAGCACTCCTAGTCTTGTTATTTTGGAAATAAAGATTGGAAACATTAGAAAAACAAGGTCACTGGTGGCAGTAAGAGCTTGATTAGATGCAGAAAGGGAGATTTATTCAGGCAAGAAATAGACATTTCTAAGGCATGAGACGCTTCATCCTGAAATAGACAAAATAGGTCAGCAGAAGGCTATCTTGAAAGTACCTGTTTCATTTGACTAGCTGTGAAAAGTTTGAATCTAGACACAGAGATGAATCCCACCCACAGAGACTAAAGAGGATCAAAATAGCTGGTGGCACCTCCATTGTCACCAAGTGGGGAGGCTGAAACACTGTTAATGTCTATTCATTGTAGACAGCCTGGGAACTGAGATGCAAATACAACTGCTTACTAGTATGATGGAAAAAGAAGTCTGGGAGATATAAGGGGAGATGAGACCAGAGATAAGGTCTTGTTCATGGACAGTATTTTTATAAATGGATGAACAAGACAGAGGTTTGAATGTGATATTTAGGAGAAAATGTGAGGCGGAATGTGGAAAAATAAATTTCTTAGCAGCAGTAAGGAGAAATGCTGGTCTCAGAAAGACATCCAGAAGGACAAAGTCCTTGACACCCTGGCCTGCTCAGCTTTGGAGCAGCCTGCTGGGCATGCCACAGAGGAGCAGGAACATCAAAGTCGTAGGAACCTCTGTTCTGACAGCATTCCTGAAATCGAAGTGTATATGAGATGTCTTTTGAGTTTCAATACAGGGAGGACTGGATGGGTTTGTTTTCATCCATCTCAGAGCATGACCTTGGTTTTCAGCACAGTTCTCATTTTAAAATGATATTGTTTCTTTCCAAAGGAAGAGAGAGGAGAAATGACAACTCCATTAGCTTTATAAACTCAGCAGTGGCCTCATTTGTCACTCTTTTGGAAATAATGTGAACCAGCTTCACATAAGAAAATGCCAGTGTTTATTTAACTAGTCAATTTAGAAGACAAAAATTAAAAATTAAATAATTGGGTAGTTGTCTCCAGACTTGTTACTCATCTGTTTGCATCTGCTTTGTAACCAGTAACAGCACATTTTTAAAAATGATTCTTTTGCTCCATTTCAGCCTCTATAGCTCAGAGGAACTTGTTGTGTAGTTGTCTTTCTGTACCTACAACTCAGAATTCTTACTTTAGACGGTTTTATCTATGGGCAGTGTTCAAAGCATTGAAGCAACAATTGTTTTCTTGAGCATAATTGCGCATAATCAGAGAGCCTGAAACATATCTAAGAATAGTTTGTAGGACAACATACTTAATTAGGTTGGATGCAGAAGTCTGGCAAGTAGCGTTAACTAATGTCAATTGTATCATGGAAAGAATTTTAAATGAATAAGAAATGCAATTTAAATGTCGACATCAGGATGATGAAACTAGTTAATGTAACTGAAGGAAAACAAGAACTAATTAAATATATTGTGGACTGTGCAAGAAGTCCCTCTACAGATTAACATTATAAAAGCTAATTCTCACCATTGTTGTGGCTGTTGATGTTCTGTGTTTTTGAAACAAGGCTAATTAGTCCACATAGATTTTTGTGTTTAGATAAAAATTAATGTTCTTTCTGCTCTTTGGTTCCCCAGCATGATGTGTTTTGTAGAACTAATCCTTTCCACAGTCTGTCACATAATTAGTGCTGGTGCACATCTGCACTGGTATTTTAAGATGCAAGTGGTTTATAATTTTATCTGGGAACATTTCTTTGGACAAACAAGTTATGGCGCAATTGTCTGTTAATCTTATTTTTATATTTCACATTTGCAAAATAGTTAATGAGCCCTGAGAAGGTGCTTTTTTTGCCCCTGAATAGGGACTTTTCCAGTATTTCTGAATTATCTTTGAACTCAGAGCAAGCTCTCTCATAAGAGCAAGAACAGGTGGTGGCCTGGGGCAGCCAAATTCCAGGGCAAAACCACAAAACTGTTTGTGCAGGTAACTTCAAACTGGCAGGGCTGGCTGGGCATTCAGTGACAGGCCAGTTGGGCTGGGCAGTGTGCCTTGGGCAGCAGGCCCCTCTGGAGCTCACCAAGTTAATAAGGACTAATGCTCACTGAACATATGGCTGTACTACTTAATGTGCAAGCCCTCCTCTGATAAGAAGTAATTTTGAGCAGCTGGGTATTCTTGGACTTACTAAGGGGCTGATTTCTTTTTTTTTAGATAAAAAAATGAGCAGGTACTGAGTAAATAAATTATTATAATTATGCTTTATTTTTAGTATTGGAGGAATTTTTTTTTTAAATTATAAAGATGGTGAATTACAAGGGATAAGCAACAAGCCCCTAGGATTATGGGAATCTGGTGAGGAATTCACAACTGGTAACATTCACCGAACATAAATCATTGCCTGAGAATGGCATATGAAGAAGCTACTTTGACCTAAGACAAGAAAATTATAACAATAAAAAACCATCTATATCATTAGGTTAGTCAGTCATCAAACAAAGTTTGGTTTCTTTGCTCATGAAGAAATTAAATTATTGACTAAAAGACTAAAGTTTCAGGCTGCTCCATATAACAGGTACATCCTCCAGGAAAAGAATAGTGAAAATTCATGAGAAGACAGAAAATGCAATTAACTGGATGATTGGTTCCATGAAGGGATGTAGATAAAAGAGATGCCAGACCAATTACCAGGTGGTGAGGTAACAACTCTGTGTTATCTGAAATACAGTATTTTGGAAGCACTTGAGTAACTGGAAAGCACAGCATTAGTGGAAGGTCTGCATTCTCTACCTTGTAGACAATACCAGACTGATAGCACTGCAAGTAGCAGACATGACAGCAAATTTCAGACAGTTTGACTGTTGAGACAGACAAGAAAAAACAGAAGGGAATTTTGATACTAAGAAATTAAAGCCTCAACTGAGAGCAACAGAGGAATAATGTGCTTCAGCATCATATTAGAAGAAGGAGGAATGTGAAAAACAAGTTCAAAGTGGAATTTTCCTTTCTGATGCCAGGATTTACGAAGCTTGAAGTCTTTCAAGTGCAAGGAAGACACCAGTGTCTTAGAGTGATAATGTTTTCAAGAATACTCAAGATCTGAGCTTTAGCAGAGGTCAAAGAAGAACTGCAGTACAGTATATATGCACAGAGTGAACATTATGCCATATATAAATATTTACCACCATCATATCACTAGTAGCTGAATCCCAGGAGTAAGTGTTCTGATTGTAAACTGAATGCAAGGAGTATGGTGCACATGAGAAGACATGAAAACTAGTACCACAGTTCTTCAGAAAATGATCAAGCAAAAAAAGTCAAGAAATCATGTACAAATACCTTGGTGCAAAACCACCACCACTTGTGAAAGAGCATCTCCTCTCTTCTGAAAGAAGAAATTCTGCAATATGATGTTTTTACATTAATATTGGTTGTGAAAGAAAGCAGAAACATCATCTCATAGAGCAAACTGAATAGCAGAAAGAGAATTATTTCCTCATAAAAAATCCTTATTGTTAAAGTGAAGATAAAGATACTGTTAAAATACTCAAATGTGTTATAATTCACATTTAAAACTATTTCTCCTTTTTACTGCATCTTTAATAAAACAACAGCAGAAGATTTAGTAGAATATATTAGCCACAGTAATAAGAAAGTCAAGAGGTTTTTTT